>JALIZH010019733.1:0-72687 GCA_030522465.1 Rhipicephalus appendiculatus | reverse complement strand
CGCCACCTTCCCATCAAGAATGCTATGTCACGCTGATAACAGGCGGGATGTTCGTGACCTTTCCCGGGCGGGAGAGGCGGGAGAGGAGGACGCGCGGCGCGGCGGCTCGGTTCAAAGAAAGACTGTACTTTCCAAAAAATATCCAGGGACTTTACCTTCGCCCCCCCCCCCTGAACGGTAACCCTGCGCACGCCTATGGTCGTTATAACAGATAGATCGTTATATCTGGGATCATTATAAGTGGGTTCATAATGAACCTTTTGCAACGCGCAGTCACCTCCTTTTGTGCTTATTAAGGGGAAAGGGCTACATGGCCCATGAGTGAAAACATCAGAAATCAGTGGTGTGAACATGAACTGTTCCAAAAGTAATTTAATGAGTGTCTTGTGAGAGAATAGGCTTTCTCCTATGCTCTCAGTGGCATGAGCAAAAGGAACTGTCACCTTGTCTTGCTGTAGTGTGCCCACATCAAAATATGTGCAGATCAGAAAATGAAAAGATGGCATCCTGCTTATAAGAGGCCCCTCGCATAAGGGACAAAAACTGCTCCCAGGCACATGCCTCTTAAAAAAGGGTTCAACTGTATGTGTGAACATGATGGGCTTTTCCAATGGCGTCTCCCCCCCCTGGTTAAATGCGGTTAAGTAGTGCCATCCCATAGGAGTCCCAGCTAACATGCCTGTAGTTGCTCATGTTGCTTACGCACGTGGAACAAGTTCTCAGTGGTGCCATGTTAAAAAGCACGCTACAATATCATTCAGTGTGAATATTAATGTGCGGTTTTGCATTTATATGGTCAGAAAACATTGGTTTAGATTTGGAGCTGTAATCCTCAGAGCTATAACACATACGCTCCAGCTCTGTAGCACTGGCAGCATAGCCTTATAAAATTATCACCAAGTAGAGTGTGATCACTACCTAGACAAAGCGTCTGCACTTGCTACAAGTGATCAGCTGCAGAACGAAAAGAGTGGCATATACAGGAAACACAAAGCAATACCCAAAGATGTGTGCATCATCACACTGTCATGCACTGCAAGTCACAGTCCTTCAACCAACTAAGCGCAACAATCTATTCATGCAAGCCTCCGTCATAAATTTGAAAGTATAATGTATCACCTTTTCTAGCTTAAAAGGTAGGAATCTGCCAGTTCTTAACACAATGGCCTGCTTAAATTTACTTTTTTTTTTTTGCAAGTTGACTGGATTTCCTGCCCACACAAAGATCAAAGAAGCCTTTCAAAAACGGATGACTGTAGTCATCATAATCATCATTATCTTCAGCCTGTTTCAGTCCACTGCAGGACGAAAGGCCTCTCTCCCCAATGATCTCCAGTTTACCCTATCCTGTGCGAGCTGATTCCATTTTATCCCTGCAAACTTCTTAATTTCGCTACTCCATCTAACTCTCCGCCTTCCCCGGACTGCGCTTCCCATCCCTTGGTAACCATTCTGTTGCTCTTACTATCCACCGGTTGTCTGTTCTGCGCATTACGTGACCAGCCCAGGTCCATTTTTTTTTGCTTGATGTCAGCTAGGATATCTGCAACTCCCGTCTGTTCTCTTACCCATTCTACTGTCCTCCGATCTCTTAATGTCATTCCTATCATTTTACGTTCCATTGCACACTACGTGGTCCTCAGCTTTTGCTCTAGTTCGTTTTGTTAATCTCCATGTTTCAACCTCGTATGTTAGAACTGGCAGTATGCAGTGGCTGTATACTTTTCGCTTTAATGATAGTGGCTGATTTCCTGGCATTATTTGGGAGTGCCTGCCGAATGTGCTCCCGCCCATTCATATTCTATGGCGAATTTCTTTTTTTTTGTGATAAGGTTCTCCAATGATTGGTTGTCCTAGGTATACATATTCTTGCATACACTCCAATGTATGGTTTTCGATCTTAAATTCTTTGTTTCGCCAAGCCATCCAACATTTTTTTCTTCGTCATGTTCAGTTTGAGGCCTACCTTAATACTTTCCCGGTTTAATTCCTGAATCTTTCAATGCTATCATTACTGAAGAGCACTATGTTGTCTGCAAATCGTAGGTTGTTAAGCCATTCTCTGTCAACCTTGATTCCTGTTTCCTCCCGTTCTAGCTGTTTAAACACTTGCTCCAAGCACGCGGTGAGCAACATTGGGGATATAGTATCTCCTTGTCTTCCTCCTTTGTTCGCAATTTTAGCGCCTTTCTTGTGGAGAATTAAGGTAGCTGTGGAGTCTTCACAGATGTCAGCTAAGGTATTAACATAGGATTTAGGTACTCCTTGTCAACCGTGCTTTTAAAACTGCAGATGTTTCTCTACTGAGTCGAATGCCTTTTCGTAGTTTATGAAGGCTAAGTAAAGGGGTTTGTTGTATTCAGCAGCTTTCTCCATTACCTGATTTATCACATGAATGTCATCCATTGTAGAGCAGCCTTTCCTAACCCCCCAGCTTGTTCTTTTGCTTGGTTGAAGTCAAGTGTTTCTCCTACCCTGTTTGAGATTACTTTCATAAATATTTTGTACATCACTGAAGGTAAGCTGATGGGCCTATAGTTCTTTGGGTTTTTAATGCCTCCTTTTTCATGTATGAGTACAATGTTGGCATTTTTCCAGCTCACTAGAACCATTGCCCTTTAGAGGCACTGAGTATAAGTGTAGCTAGTTTCTTCCAAACAAATTCTCCTCCGTCTTTAATTAGATTGACTGTTATTCCGTCATCGCCAGCTACTTTACTGCGTGGCATATTGCATATGGCCTTCCTAATTTCGTCAGTAACTACCGATGACTGCAGTAAAAGCAGTTAAATTGCCCTCAATCAGTAACATCTGTAAGAGTAAACTCGGGACAAATGGAATGTTGTTCCCAGAAATTTGGCGCTTCAGGAGCAGTCAAGAGTGGAGCAGTTTTTTCTACATTCCACTTGCAGATCTTGATTTGTGAAATCCTATGTTTGCTTGAAGACTCTGGCAATCGCCTCAGTTAACCAAGTGAAGTTCACCACAAAGGTGAAAAATTAAAATGTGCATTGGAGAGTTATATCTGCCGCTCCAGGGCCACTAACCTTGCTTTCACCACTCTCCATCTTCCAAATCACAGAAAAAAATAGCCTTTGTCTGTTTACTTCCCATAGTAACTTATGGCATGCATGGAAATAGTTTACCACAGACACAATTTCATTATGCATCTAGCCGGCAACATAATCAACGCAGCCCTGCCAGCCTTTATGCTTGCACCCAAGCTTTCAATACAACTGCGCTGCCACATGAGACCAGTAAATGAAATGGGCTTCCTGATAATACTACTAGCATTCAAGGTTCTGCAGCATTCATAAATTGATAGAAACTGCCTGTGGCTCTGTAGTACCTCCTATACCTGAACTTGCAATCGTGTCAGCCCCTTTTTAAAGACACTACTATTCACTTTTCACTAGAAATTAGTGTTTTTATTTAATGCATTAACCCTTTGTGGTGCATTGACAGGCCCCTCCCAACAATGCAACACGACCGCAGCGACTCGTGGTCGGGACTGCTCCACAAGTTATTTCGTGGCTGATTCACACGTGTATTTTTTCACTTGCATTATGCGTCATCTCTAAATGAGTAATTTAGAGCTGATGCATAAATTACTCGAGTAATTTAGATGAATTTTGATTTCTTTAGTTTCAGACCAGAATGGACGGAAGGTGGGTAAATGTTTAGACCGCAAAGGGTTAAACCACCGTTACACTTTATCAGATAGATTCAATGATATTATAATGCCCAGTCTCTTCTGATATGTTCCGAATTTCTTTTTCTGACAATCCTTTTGTACTGACCTCAGTCACATCATGCTACTACAATAGCCCATGAGGAAAACCAGTAAATAGATGAAACTCACAAAACCCATGAGGAGGAAGTAGTTTGTGGGCGTCTCCCGCCTCTTCACCATCAGGGCCAGGAGGAGGGCCATTGACAGGAAGAACGCTCCCCCCCACCATCCAGTGGCTAGAAACAAGTGACGAGCTTCAATTATTCAAACGCAATGCATGGACTTTCATACACACCAGTCATGAGGGGCTCTTGATTAAATTTTGACCCATGATATTCTTCACCAAACATTTGATAACTGAAAACTTATCAAATTTCCCGCATCACAATGCAAAGGCATGCTGAGAACAATGCCTTTGCTGCAAGGAATGAAGTGCAGGAAGTATATATAGACAAAATTTTGGGGCGGTTGTTCAATATGTAAATAATACTGAGCTTGCTAACATGTCTTAAAATCTTTGAACTATTATTTTTTTCTCTTTAGCTGACAATTATTTACAAGAACTAGCCAAAGCCGGACCTTGATGCCACTATTAAAAAAACAACGCCACTTCTACCCTTCCTCATTGCTAAGACTTCTTTCTATGAATACTACCTTGTCAAAGAAGTAAAGTAACCTTACACGCAGCTAAAATTTAGGTGGACAAAGAGCTTATATGGTTGCAAATGGGACTTACGTTCTGTTGTGATGGAATTAGGTACATTCTAACTTTGAAAATGCATTTAAACAATGCATCTATGCAGTGAAGTTAGAGCACCCTCTTGTTGCTTAGTATTTTTACATTGTTTTGCAAGGTGGAACAACTAAGTCCATTTTGTTAACTTCGTGACATTAAAGGCATACGAAAGTGACACTCATACTAAAGCCAGCGTGGACAAAGCGGGCAGGTGGGCCGTTGGCAGAAGCAATGAAAACCTTCTAGAAAGCTACAATAGTGCGTGAAATATCTGGAAGCAAGCACGATCATTCCCAAATTTTTTTTGCCTCCTTGCCAACTGAGCTTCCCACTTTGTTTTAGCCAGCCAGAATGCAACGAGGAGCAGCAGCTGTCTCTCAAAAGAAAACATCCTGACTGTATCCATAATGTCTGCATCACAGTGGTCAGAGTGCACGATCGTCTGCTTTTAACGCGACAGCGTTAAAGAGCTCGTTTCACAGAAATTACAGCGTCAGCGGCGGTGTCGTTGGTTGTGAGCGAAAAATCATCACCTTGTCCGTGACCGAAAAATCGAGAAAGATGCAAATAAAATAAATAATAAAAATTTCCGGGTCTGAGTGAGGATCGAACCCAAGCCGTCTGTGTGGCATGCAAGTGTTCTACCACACAGCCACGCTTCTGCTTGGAATTACATTGAAAATAACTTCCTCTGCTTCAAAATGCAGTGAAAATAACTTTCATGCTTTACAAACACACGTGTCCTGTATACAGGCGTCACAATATAACATGTAATATCGCAGTAATATTGTGTGGTACAAGTGTACATTGCCATCGGGCGTCAGAACATGCGAATATCATAATGACATCGTGGTTCAAAGCCGGCCACCCATTACAAAAGGCACACACGTTACTGCGTGTATTTCCCTTAAGACCATGTAGTGGGTGCATAGCAAGTTCGAAAACATTTCCTGCTAATAATTGCTCGTGGTTTAAAGCATGCTACACATTACATAGTATGCACTAAGTGGTTGAAGTACGCACTAGGGACAGGATATCGCTACCGCGTTCAACTCTTAAAGGCGAAGCTTAAGGGTCCCCCAATTTTTGTGCATGGTCTGTGCGTACCCAGAGTTCTTCATTCATTCCAGTAGTGAAACTGCGTTTTAAAACCCGGATATGCTTATGGCCGATTCTGCGGAGGCCTGCAGATTGTTGTGCCATCTGGGAGCAGCAATACAAAACACTAGATCACCATGGCACTGCCCCTGCGTGCGCTGCCTCGCACGTGTTTACATTAGCTTGTCTTTTGGTCAACAGATGATACAACAATCAGCAGACTCTCGCGATATTGGCCAATAACAAGTTCGTACTTTAATACGTGGGACCTATGGGCAGTTTCACAACTCGTATGATCGAAGAACTCTGGTGTGTGGCGTCATCCAGAAACAAAGTACGACTCTACAGTTCCCTTTTCTCGTCTTAGTCAGTGACCCTCAGGTTGACGTTCCACCCAGACTTGGTGTAAAGGTAGTTATTTTGTATGATGGCGGGATTGAAGTCATAGGTGTTCGAATTTGTGTGCAAACCAAATGCTTTTGAGTAACTACAGCACACTTCAAGGCTCGAGAATATCTGCAACAGATGAACAGTGCCTACAATATTGTTTCATCTACTGATGACAATGCATGACCATGTGAGTATACAAGCCTCAAAAACTGGGATGGAGGCAATCAACCAGATTCTTTTCTCAATTACTGACTTTTGTTGGTATGAAACTTCACAACCATGTGCCCTTCCACAAGTGTGGTCTCAGGCTCCTGTGCTATCTTGTTTAATATCCCTCTCCCAGTTCAAGCAACATCAGTACACCATGGCGTAATGGCCAACAAGTGTCTCACCAAAGCATGGCAAGCAAGTAGTGTTGGTGTACGTGCAAATACTGGGAAACTTTTAATTCCACTTGAGTGACCACTGTAATTGCATGGCCTCACATAACTTTGAGAAACACTGTAGTGGAGTACACTAGAAATAATTTTGTTGTCATGGGCTGCTTTGTGTACAATGAAGGCACGAAACATCAGCATTTTTTTGCAGACTGGTCTTATTGGAATCCAGCGATGTGGCCAGGAAAAGAATATGTGACACCAGGCCTTAGCAGAAGGTCACTTTGCAGCAGGCGTCTCACAAACGCAGCCCACAGACCTTTCACTAGTGCCCCACAGCTTCACAAGGAATAAAATGTTTGCGACTTGGCCAAATGGTACTGGCATTGTTTACTCACTCATTGCAATTAATAACACTATGTTCGGGTAAGCTGCAGAGATTTTTTTAGTGAGGCACACTTTGCAGTCACCATTTGTTGTACCGTAACCATGGAATCGAGTATCTATATTTGACAATCAGCGTCCAGATTTGAATTATCCTGGAGATCAGTATCAATACGTTTCTCGAACCCCGACGCCGAGTCCTCTTTAGAAATGATCTATACATGAGATTTGGGAAATGCATTCTTTCAAATGACAGCCTTAGGAGACATTTTGTTAATGCTGTCCCCTCTACCTTACACCCACTTGAGCTTCCTTCACTGCCCTGAGCTTCGCGGGACCAAATTTCGCGACTGTGAAGCCGAGGTAAGATTGAGATTCCTGCTGTCTAGCAATAAAGTACATGGAAGGCTATGTTGGCACACTGCACAGTGCCAGTCTTTCTTCACCCAATTTTTTTATCCTGAACAATGTTGCCATAATGCAAATCAAAATAAAAGTTCTTTGCAGTGAGCAAATATAGCTTTAATGTTGAGATTTTAACAGAGCAGCAGTCTGCCGCCACATAAATTTAACAGTGTGCTATATAAAAAAGCAGGAACCTTGGCGTGTGAAAGATTTTACTGTGCTCAGGCCAACAAGTAAACTGACCAAGTATTGCCGAGTTCACGAACTGAACCACAGCAACATTGAATGCACTAAACTGGAATGCCTTTTTTTTTTTTTCAATGATGTGATAAGAACGCTCTAAAAATGTTACTGCCCTACCAATAGCTGATTTAAAACATCGCTTTAATTCCACAAAACTCCTTGTTCAACAACCTTCCATGTAGTGTAGGTGTTAGCATATGGCATACCTACAACCACAAAGTGTTTGCATAGAAATGTTCTGCGGCTATCACTTGCACACGAGACCTTGTCATACCACCTATCGAGCTTGTAAAGAGGCAAGCATGCATGCACTTTGCTGTTTCAAGCTTAATTGTAAAAGCATGGAATCTGGATTTACCGGAGCAAACAGAACTCATTACCATGTGATGAACAACATTAAAGGTTGTTTACATTGGGGATGTGCTGCTTTCCTATCTTCTCACAGATGAGAATAATATTATCTGGGGTTTTACGCCTCAAAACCTAGATATGATTATGAGGAATGCTGTAATGGAGGGCTCCAGAAATTTCAACCATCTGGTGTTCTTTAACATGCGTCGACATCGCACTGTACACGGGCTTCTACCATTTCGCCTCCATCGAAATGCTCCTGCCGCGGCCAGGATCAAACCTACAACCTTCGGGTCAGCAGCGGAGCACCATAACCGCAGCTCCACCGTGGCGGACTATCTTCTCATAAATAAAAACTTTAATTGAAGATCTATGCGGCCGCAAATACAGAGCCTTCGTGATCGTTGTCTAAACACTGTAGGAACCCAATATGGCTTCTACGTAGAACGCACCACTACACAGACACACACACGAAATAATTAAGTGGGTGAGACAGATGCTGTTCTAGTATTTCCTTAAGTAGTGCACTGACGTCAGACTGGCTAAAAGTGGGTGAAATCCAGACACGTGCACTGAAAGGCACACGTGCTCTGCATCAAGAGCTAGCTTTGTAAGTGCGTGCAAGAATACAACGTGGCAAATGCATGCTTATCCTGCAAACTTTTGTGCACATCTTGCATATTATGTACCACCCTTGACAAAAGCACTGAAGCTGTAGCTGTAAATGCAAGTTAACCAGCATCAGAGAGCCTCAATAATATTTGGTTGGGTTTTACGTGCCGACACCATGATATGATTATGAGGCACGCTATAGCGCAGGGCTCAAAAAACTTTCGACAACTTGGGAGTTCTTTCAACACTGCATATTTCATCTAAGCAGACCGTGAAGAATTAGATTCTCTCTTTAAAGTAGACAATACTATGCCTGCTCTATAGGGAACAAGAGCTGGAGTTTTGACAGTGCGGGCAGCGCCGCCCTGGTGGTCAAAGCGCGCACTTCTCAGCCGCTCCCGCAGACGAGAGCGGCGACTGGTAGAATCGGTGCAGGCGCGCATCGCCGAAACAAAACCAAATGGTGCTGGCTGTACTGCTGTGTATTCAAGTGCCACAATATGCAGAAATTAGGGAGGACGTATCCCTCTACATTTTTCCGTCTAAATAATATGAATAAGAGCGGAGGTGGCGTTGCATCCAAGTGGTCAGGCGAGCACAGTATATTCTGCTTTTGCTGTCCTGTAGAGTGGCGTCGGGCTGGTTTCTAAACTGAATTGCGCGTGTCTGGTAGATTTATGTGATATTCAAGAAAGCCACCGGTGGAAACCAGGGCCAAACAGCAGCATTTAACCGGTGGTTTGACAGAAATAAAACGAGCATATTATGCAGCATGCGGCATATTTAACATTTTTTTAATTACCAAGCTCCTTCTCATGCCACCGCGTAATATTGAAGGATACGATAGGCAGAGAGTATACATTATTTGCAAACAGTTTCGTAGAAGGAAAGCTGCCTTGTCTACGAGATGTTTGCGGGGGCACGTTCGCCTCAGCCGCTGAACTAGCTGTTATAAAAAATACGCACGCGATGGATACTCGAATGCTGAGATGCCTCCATTTAACTTAATTTGTGCCACAGACATGGGTCTTGTTACGAGTAAAACCGCAGACTACTCGATGCCTAGCTTTCTGGAGTCAGCTGACGCAGTAAAGCTTATATCTGCATTGGCTGCCATGCCAAAGTGACTTCAGAATTAATGCCTCGCTAGAGAATTGTCAAATGTCTTAGATTTTTACTCGTCGTTTATTTCGCCTAACCTAGTGTTTTAGTTTTTCTGCTTGCCAGTGTTCTCTTCGAATAAAGATGTTTGATGAACATCGATAATTGCGAGCGTTTTATGTGCCAAACAAGAAGTTATTATGAGGCACGCCGTAGTGTGGTTACCAGGATTAATTTTGATCGCTTGGAGTTATTTAAGGTGAACATAAATCTCAGTACACGGGTGTTCTTTGTTGTTCGCCCCCCATCAAAATGCCGCCGCCGTGGCCGGGAATCTATATCGCGCCCTCGATCATAGCAGCGCGGCACCATACGTGCTATGCTACCACGGTGGTTTGCGTGAACAACGTCCACATGAATACACACCGCGCATTGAGAATACATACCACGCCAGAAAAAAATTGACGCAGCTACCCCTTGCCTCTATTTTTCTTGCTGCAGAAGTGGGCAGCATGGTATTGACGCAGCGCGTACTTATCAATGGACACAAATCCCAGGAAGCAGCAAGAAAATGTTGACGAGGTAATCGTCATCACGGCACAGCACTGTCTCTTTCACGCCAGAAGCATATATAGGCGCAGTCCGCTCTGAGAGGCTGCTCTCCGTTTTCCAGTGATTTCCTGTGAGAGTAACTTTCAGACAATGTTATGTTTTTTCTAAACTACAGTGCAGTATTACTGGCGCAATGGCTGCTCGAGCTGTTCGCGCTAAAATCAAGCACGGAAACGGCGCACGCGCGTGCTCTCGCCGCGGCACACGGCGGCCGGTCGTCTGGGCGCCAGCGGCTGAGATGTGTCGCGACTCGCCGCCAGGTGCTCTTTTTCGGCGCGCCACCTATCCAGCACTGGTCTCCCATATCGTATGCAGGTAGTGAGTGCATCGCCCCATAGACATATATGCGCTGATACAATTCTAACAGCTGCTCACAGTTGTGTCTACTTTCTTCTTACTTTATTTCCTCGCCGTCATAATTTTCCCTAACATCGTTTGGCTACGCTCATTCACCTCACTGCTTGCGTGAACATCAACTTAATAATTCAGGGCTGATTGAAATCAAAACACACTAGTATATTCGTAAAGTGCGTGGTTTCGCAGTGGGCGAGCAATGCATTTTCGGCGGGCAAAGAAAAGAAGTGCACCTACTTCTGGCTTATGTAGAGCTTGACAGCTGGCGTAAACATTCCGAAGGCTGCAATCATCGTCGTAGCGAGCAGTTGGATGCTGAGGATGCCGTAGACCTTTCGCAGGAAACCTGCGACGGCATTCAGGAACCAGAAAAACCAAAGAATGAGCAGCGTCCGTCTCCGAACGATTCGAAAGCGCGAGGACGTTTACGAAAGCTCGTGGGAGTCCTAGAACACACAGGGCGGAACGCGCGACGCCATAGAATCGAGTCGGCCTGCCCTTTTTGTGCGTGAAATGGCACTTACCGAGTCGAACGTAGACGTTTGCTTTCGACACGTTGTTATTGTAGCAAAAATCGTCCAGAATCGACGACTGGCCTGCTCGGTCGTCCATACTGATTTTAACGTCAGCCATGGTCGCGGACTAGAAACACCGTTGGTTCTCGCCTGAGCGCAGGCAGCGCAGTTGCAGTTGCTCCGAAACACGGCTGCAGTGCAGCAAGATAGTCGAAGCGGTAAGCCTTACGATTCGAAAAGGCGATAACGGCGAGAGCCACGGGAGCGCACGGTATACCTGACCCTGCAACCCTGCAACACCAACTGCTACCGATACACGAAACCAAAGGCAATGCAGGCTGGGGAGGACCCGGAGGAGAAGGAACTGACTCAACCGCGCTATGTCGGCTCATTACTCCACACTGAGGAGGGCTGTTATAAGCCAACCGTAGTCCGGCTACTATGATCCACTTTTTTTGCTAAATTCTTAGCAAGTGCGTTCATCCGGGAGTAATTTATTCCCGCCCTGCGTCGGTCCATACTATTATTTTCTACTGTTTACATACAGGTATACGCTTCAGAACCACGTGGTTCAGAAAGGATATTCCTCATGTTTTTGAGAAAATGCTGATGTTGGCCTGCATAGATTCAAAGCGGAATAAACGATAGAATAATTGCGTGATTACTTTGATATACAACACGTAAGCGTGGCAAAATAGGGAAAGAAGCAGCCACGCAGACTATGGAATTTGCTGACACTGAAAGGTGGCAGCGGGAGCAGTTATTACCTTATTACCAAACCTAAGTATAGCCAGTATGGCCTCCAAGACTGCTCAACAGCAGCCTGTGTGAGCACTTTATCTCAGAGGTCATGGCCAGCGTGGCGCATGGCACAACTTCCAGCGTGCGCTAACTTCATCTCTCTACGTGACGTGAGCTTTCGTGCTTCCGGTTCCCGCAGGTGTTGCCAGTAGTTGCTGGTGTTGCTTCGCGCCTCTTGACGCATTTGCAGTGCGCAAGCAATCAGCGCGTAAACATGGCCGTCGGATTCGCTCTCCGTGCTTTCCTCGTCGCCTTCTTCGTCGCCGTGTGCGGCGTGTCCACGGCTCAGGCATCCGGACTGGACACCGGAGACGCGCTCGCGCTCATTTTGGGCATCGTGATCACCATCTTCGGCACCTGTGCCTGCCTGGGAATCTACGCGAGAAAGCAGAACGGTCTGTGAGATAAGCCGCACCGCCCACCATGTTATTGCGAAGAAAGCAGCAGCTGCGCCTTCACTCATGCAAGATGTTGCGACCGTTCGCTTCGAAACGCGCGGTCCTCGTCCACTGGTCGCCTCTGACGCACTCAACGATTGTTTGTTCACTTCGGCGTGGAAAAGCCATGACGGCACGTCAGCACTCCGCACCTACTTGTACGCACCGCTGCTGCTGGATCGCCAAAGTTTGTTTAACTGCGGTTGTCGACCACTAAGGCGTAATGTTTGCCCGTAGTGTGGTTCATGTTGGCTGAAAAGTTCCCGGTTACTGCCGGTTATTGAAGCATGCAATTTCGTAGGCCTCGGATGCCAAACTAGTCTTTGTGTTGTGACCAAGCAATAAATCTCGCTATGGTTTATACGTTTCCTATGTCTTGTGTGTTCGTCACCCGTGTCTGTTGCGTCGTGATTACAACAATTCAGTTTGGCTTATTACGATTCTTCATGTCAATGAGTGTAGTGATCCTTGCAGCCTTAAAGTTTACACAGTGCAGGTTCCTTTGCCTAGTGTACTAAGAATTGATCCAGAGGGCTGGCATCAAATTTCTTCAGTGAAGTGCTGGGAGCTTTGTCGTGTGTCCTCAATAGCTCTCCTCAATGTCGTCTCGTAGAATTTTTGTTTCGTTATTGCATGCTGCAGATCTCATTTTTTTGTAATCGCTGCTTTGCATTTTGATTGGGGCGAAATGCAAGAGCACCCATGTATTCAAAGATTTAGGTGCACGCTTAAAAAATCTTACTTGGCCACAGTTAGTCCAGTGTCCCTAACAATGAAGTTGCTATTTGAGCGAGTTAGGAACATGTCATTCACGCCTCACAATCGCATCGTCGTTTTTGTGCATCAAACATCAGAATTTAGTTACCGTACCAAATGAGCCCAGTGCAAAGGGCAGGCAAAGTAAACTTGCATACAAGAACTCGAAAAACTGCGTGCCAACAAAGTTGAACGCTTGCCACTCACTGAGGTTGTCAGATGTCCATACCAGCATTGCATCCTAGTATACATAGTGTTCATGTGATGTCGCTTCTGCCGTTGTCGCCCTCTCCCGCCATGCCTGGGTACCTCCCTGGGTACCTACAGCAGCATGGGTATGTTGGGGGGCTCATCATCTGTTGCTGTGCGCGATGTTGACAATGAAGCTGTGCGATTTTTTGTTGTCGTACTTTGATGAGCTCATCGGATCAGGAAGACCTCGATTGTTCGCTCGATACGAGACTAGAGGATCAAGATGTGTGACACGTTGACTCATACCGGATTTCCATACGCAGCAATGCCACTGCGAACTCCGGCTGCCTGCCACGACCTACGTGGGCACATTATCACGCTTTCACTACAAATTATGTGGCCCAAGAACAAGTGGAAGCCCAAAGTAACTCGAGCCGCACAACATCTTTCGAGTGGATGTGCGAGGCGAAGCTGCGCCCACTGAAAACGAATCATCGTGCAGAGCTAGGCAAGTTTACGAGAGACGTATATTGATGCGGCCCACACCACCAAAGTAATTTATGTAGCGCACATTCCGGAAGTCACGAAGGCGCGCTGCGTGACGCACGTGCACACTATGTATTGTTTATTTGTTCATTGCATATGACTGTAAGGCACACCATAACTGTGCTAATCATTTAATTATTCTGTAGTGCTAAACAATTGGCAATGCACCAATAGTTTGTGATGACAGGGCACTTGTGCATGGTGGGCAGTGTGATCATGGTCTAGAGTAACTGTTCCTTTTAGAGTAATTGATGGTATATTGCTGAGGCGAATATGCTGGCAGGCCTAACTGCTGCCCACATTTACCTTGAGAGAGTGTAAAGCTCAACTACACAGTAACGGTGGAGCTGACGAAAGCACTGTGCTACAAGGTTTTTCATCTCTGTCTACTTCATAAGGATGCATGTTCGGGCGAGTTGGTGATCAGTCATTTTGTCAAGAACTGTACGGAATTTTAAGAGAGGACACAACGAAGAGGAAAAACGCAGGACGAGCGCTGACTATCGACTGAAAGTTTATTGTAAAAAGACACATTTATACATGGAAATTCCTTACAACTGCTCATACGCCTATATTATCACATGTCTGTAACACCCCCCATTATCAAAGCCAACACAACAGTTGCGTACGCATGTGGTTACGTATGAGTTGTCAACATACATAAGCTTTTATCACGAAGAGATATGGAATGCCTCTTTGTTGTGTCCTCATTTAAAATTCTGAGCTGTTCTTGACAAAAAAATAGTAGACTTCATCTCTTGATGACCCAAAGAAAAGAAAGCCACCCCCAGTGCTCTATCTGTTGGCACTGGACACTTGCCATTTAACTTGTCAGACTCCTCTGTTATGATTGCACCAGACAGAGAGATAATTTATTGGAAGGCAGAGAGGCTATGCTTTTGTTTTGTTATTTACTAACCTTATAGGCAACTTGGTAAAGTAGTGTCACCGAGCTAACAATTGGGTGCTTCAAGGATGTCGCAGTTCACAAGAGAGAGAGAGCTTGGCGAGAAACATCTATTCTTGGAAAATGGCTGTCGCCAAGAACGCATGCACATATTCATGATCTGCATAGTCTTCGCTCAAGAGGCCGGCCACTCCAACTGCCAAGTTATTACGCGGCAATTATTAAACTATTTGGACTGCATGGGAAACACTTAGGCGAGTGAAGATATCATTCCGAGTGTGTAGACGCTATACTCGTCATTAATCCTGTCATGCTCCCAATGAAACGTGAAAATAGTTTTGTTAAAGGGACTGACAACCAATTTTTATGGTACCTATTTTCTTTAGTGCGACAGGAAGCTTAGCGCTCAGAGTGTTTAATCACGGTATGGTAACGTTGAAAACGCCGTGAAACATTTGTAATCAGAATTTTTCTATCTGCGGTGAATATGAGGTCGTATACACGCGCGACAACATATACTGCAAACAGTGAGCACATGAGCGGTTCCTGTTTGGGCACAGCAGTTTACTGCGCATGCTTGCACTCTGCACGCCATGCTTGGTCCACTGGCGGCTGCGAAAGTGGTACCGCTTCTCACCATGCAACTCCTTTTACGTCGTAAACACATAATTGAGCGGGGCTGGATAATATATACATACTCTAATTTTGAGGACTGGCGCGCATGACAGCATCATTCTATGTGACTACTTACAGCAAAGTGATTGACTCCATAATCCAGCTTCAATGCTCTTCCACTAGGCTGCGCAACATAATGGTTTTGTTGCTTTTAAGCACGATTTAAAAATATAAATCGTAGTCGCTACGCGAAAAGAATGTTGGAATCAGTCACTATATTTCATGGTCTTTTGACTTCTACTAGGATCTTATCACATGTCCTAGCCAGTTGTCGGTCCCTTTAACCCTTGCACTATGAATTGTTGTATGTTCTCTCTGTTTAAGTTTCAAAGCAATCTGATGTAGTCACATCTATCTGGGCATATTACCATGCGATCACAATCAGGCAATCGCAATCAGGCATTCATACTCAAATTGCATTTGTTACGTTTACTTAAGAACTGCATATATTTAAAAATAATCACATGTTTGGCATACTGTTTGTGCTTAAACATGCATTTTTAGTAATGAAACTTGTATATAAATGCCAGAAACTTGTATAACTTGTATATAAGTCTTGCAAATGGGTTGAGTGTCGACACACATAACTTTGAATTAAGTCACTGTGCTACAGCTAGCTTGTTAACAAAAAAAGGTGAGAAAAAGCCAGTTGTGGGTGAAAAGACTTGTTTGCACCATTACTGATAGTACACTTTGCCCTGTGATTTGAGGCCACTGAAAGTGATTTCAGCAATACATTAGATGTTGGTTGATTCATGGCTGCGCTAAAAACACGGACAACAGAGGAGACATACACACGATGGGCGCTCCTCTGTTGTCCGTGTTTTTAGCGCAGCCATGAATCAAGTTACAAGATTGCACCAACTGGCCCAATTGAAAGCGTTACTAGATGTTGGTATTCTACATAGCGACCAGGGGCGTAGCCAGAAATTTTTTTCGGGGGTAAAGTATAACCATACTGCATAAAGTATAAACCATACTTTATGCATGTTCGTGCATGTGTTCGTATGTGTGCTTGTATATATAGGCAAGCAAAGTTGAAAAATTTCGGGGGAAGGTTTGAACCCCCCCCACTCGCTTGGCTACACCACTGATAGTGACCTAAACTTTTGCCAAGCTGCCATATGCAGTGGCATGAAAGACTGGCCCACTTGCAGTCATGTGATTCATCGCTTTTATCCACATCCAGTTAGAGCGAGCATTCAGACTGACAGCATTAAAGCATCATGCGTCACACTTACAAAAAGATGTTACTCTTGAAACAGTACATTATACAGTTCAATCCCATTATAAGAGACATGCACCGAGGAGCAATTCTTGTCTCTTACATGCAGTGTCCCTTATAAGTAGGGTACCATGTTCTCATTTTCCTGATCAACCCTTATTTTTATGCAGGCAAACTGGTGTCTCTTGTACCCATTTGCCTCTTACATCGTCTTTTATAAAGAGGTTCGACTGTATTGGTAAGACATGGCAGAGTATTACACAGTGGGACACGAGACAACCTCTCTGATTGGCAATTACCAATAAAACCTGTGTATGATGGCACATCGCTTAAACAAAATTCTTGTACTTCTGCACATGCCTCTTCTTTGAAGTAGCCCTCATATTTGGCATACTCCCACTGAATGTGAAAGGGCTTTGCCTACTGTGTGTGAACCACTTGCCCCAAGTTTGCTCATTCACAGCATATTTTCTGTTCTCAAACTCAGCATACATTGGTCAGTAAATGTCAGTATCTGCCGTCCGAGTTGCACATACCTTCTTATCTCCAGGTGACTGCACTCAGGCATGAGTCATACACGACCTCCTGTGAGTATCTATATCTTATCTGTAAACAGGTCAGCTGCACTGAACATGGGAAAAAGAGAAGTGTGCGTCAGAGCCTGCAAGGGTTCATGTGAAGAAGAAGGGGTCTGCAGCCCTCCCCTCCTTTCTACCTGATAGCTTGTGGTGCTCAATGGGGGGAGGGGGTGATGCAAGTTCAGTTTCCTAACATTTATTTTTTTTGTAAGCAACATGTGAAAGCACTTATATTTAGTGAAAAATACCTTATACAGGCCCGAAGGCAGCGAGTATGAGGGTAACAATGAAATCACTAGTAAACTTGTGAGGAACAGGGCTACAATGCAAGTGAATAACAACAAATCAATAAAAATACAGTGCAAACAAAATTAACAGTGCAGTACGGCATCAAAATCCAAGGCACATAAAACAGCAGATTACAGCACGTTAACGAAAAAAAATGCAACGCTTCGTAAAAATAAACAAAGCTTGAAAGTTAAACGATGAAACAATCTCATGATGCTATTGTAAGAAAATGCACCTCGACATCTCCATTGAATGACGAAGAGCCATAAGAAAGTTGACTGTGTCTGTGGCATTATATACCAGCGTATAATAGCCTGGCTGTACCTTCTGAAGCTGTAGTTAAACTTGTAAGTTGAAATCTGCATTATACTGGAAATAAATTGTGCTGCTTGTGGAAGTCGGCTTGTTCTTATTAATATTTTTTTCGACAGGTGTCATTGGCAGCAATGGGGAGAAGAAATGGTGACCTTATAGGCTACAACATGCAATGTTGTTTTATAACAGAATGAAGGCAATATTGTTACATGAGACGTTACGGCTGAAGGGGCCGTCTATTAGGGGCTGAAAGTGGGTGCAGGAGCGGCCAACAAGTAGTCAACCTCAGCGTCGTCGTCTTCCCTCTAGCTGCAGCTCGGGGCGGCCAGCACGTTCACTCGTCTTCATTGTCCTCGCAGGTGCGTGGCGCGTAACAATATGTTTAAGCTGAGGCTTTGAATTTGATAAGAATCAAAGATATGCTTGTGCCGTAAGCTGATGATAGGCTCACGCATTCGTTAAATAGCAAGCCCTCTGTGAAGCACAATATGTGTTTGATGCGAAGTATGTAGGAGAGTGCAGTCTCTGATGTGCACACTGTGATGCACTTTGGCATCTCAATGCTATTGAGTTGTTTCCCTTCAGCATATGGTGTGCCAGTGTGTTATCACCTGTTATATTAAATACTGTGGGCACTTCATTGAGTCAAAAAATAAAATCGCAGTTCCTCCTGAGAAGTGAATATCACTCATTTTGGTTGCAAATAATTGGGAAATTTTCAGCATGTGTGTACGATAGGTTACGAAAAAAAGCTTTTTTTTTGCTTGCACATTTGCCTAACGTAATCAGTGCGTCAAGTAAACGTCATCTGTGCAGCTGTATTACAGCACACTTTATATCGGCGTCAGACACTCACTAATTAACTGTCATAAATGTCACTTTCACTAATTACTAAATTTGCCTAATATACAAAAATTACCATACAATAAACTCTAAGTA
Source organism: Rhipicephalus appendiculatus (assembly GCA_030522465.1). NCBI lineage: Eukaryota > Metazoa > Arthropoda > Arachnida > Ixodida > Ixodidae > Rhipicephalus > Rhipicephalus appendiculatus. Next base: position 54,118 of record JALIZH010019733.1, on the reverse strand, counting down.
ACTTGCACCAATTAACTCACTACTCGGTCGATTTGCTTTGATTGTCATCACATACACACAGAGTCAAACTTTTACTCATTTTTGCATATGGTTTTCACTAGCCTAGACGTCACTTTAGGCCGAGTCAAGCGAGCATGATGAAACTGTCCATGATATGTCTGCTGCGTCAGGGGATAGTCATCTTTATCGCCTACGCTTTATGTCACGCGAGCGGCGCTTTTTAAGCGCGGAGCTTTCTTAGCGTAACATATGCCATAGTAGCAGGCATCGGCTGAAGCGCCATTGGCTGAGCTAGCAGGCCACATGATCTCGCTTTGGCCAATCAGGTTTAAGCGCGCGTATTTCAAATCTAGCGGCGAATTCAGGACACTCGCGCGCTTTCCTAACCGCAATAAGACCCTTTTGCTGGCATGGTTTATGTCATTGAATGGGTAGCGTACTGCGCGAACACCAAGGCAGGAAACAGAAAAATTTACATCATCTTCCCAAAGGGAACCCTGATGGGAATGCGAAGCAGCAGCGTTGCGCATGGGAGCGGGGGAGAGGGTGAAGCGAGAGAGAGGTGACACGTACAGACATGTTTCAACGCGTACGTTAGGCGCGCGTCAGGCGGCAGCTGCGGCGAGCGCGCGGCACGCGAGGGAGAGAGTGACGTCAGCGCGCACTGCGAGGGGAGCGTGACGTCAATGCACAGCTGCGGCGTGACCTACTTGGCACCGCTCTAACACCTGCGGCGAGGGGAGCGCGTTGCGGCGCGTTCGTACGGACGCACGGACGGAGGGACAGGGTTACACAGCCTAGTCAAAGAGCTGCTTCGCATCTAAAAGACAGGAAGTCCGCACTCTTTCCTGTCCTTTCAGGTGTTTTCATTCGTGCGTGCTGAGTACGCTATCCGTTCCCAGGGCCCCAAGGGGGGCTCGGCCCGCTCTCCATTTATTAATGAGGGGCTCGGCCCCCCTTTTGGCAGGTCAACTGGAGCACTGCGGCAACACTTGGACAACCGCTGGAGTCGAATTTTTTGGCAGTAGTGTTTTCGTAAGGGGAGATTATAACCCTTCAATCTTCCGAATAATGATTTAATCGCGATTACTCGTTTGGTGGGGCGTCAGCGAAACAGAAAATATATATATATATATATATATATATATATATATATATATATATATATATATATATATATCGATGTTATGCGATCGCATGCGGAGTGTGGTGTAATTGTTTTATTCAGCGAAACGTTACGAAATGACGCTTAGATGTGTACAAATGTACGCACAGACACATGTTGAACAGTCGCATATGTTTTATACAGCCAGTTGTTTACAGTTGTTTAACGATGCCAAATGCAACATGGGGACCAACACTGGAAGCGGTAAGCTGATATGTAGCGCTCTTGCTTGCGAGTATGGTAGCCCTGGCTAGGGCTACGTAGACGAATTTCAGTGGATGGCGCGTATGCAATGGACGTTAACCCGACGTGACGCCTGTATCATTGGAATATATATGTAATGTTTATAAAATTAGATAGCCAGCACTGCAACCACAATTGACGTTTCACCAACATTGCTCCTGCATAGGGTCTTTTTCCAAAGCATGTTTCGAGACCTGGCGTGGCCCTGTGGTAGAATACTCGATTGTCACGCTGAATGGTTGGGTTCGATTCCTGTTTGGACTAGAGCTGTGCGCCGCCGCGCTGCGCCGCCTCCGCTGCCTGTTTTTGCTCACGCCGATCGCGCCGCCGCCGAAGTTTCCAGGGTGACTACGCCGCCGCCGCACAATAATTGCGGCGCGCCGCCGGTACTTTCATTTTAACCCGAAAGGGGAATCGGGCATAAAATATATCACTTCACTGGGGACGCTTTTCTCGGCGTTTCGGTGTTATGGACTCTCCATTTCAGCCGCCGCTAATTGGAGGGAGCTCGGCCAGCTGCGCGCCCTCCCTTTCCGATACTTCCTCTTCAACGTCATTATGACGTCACGAAGTTTTCAGAACTCTTGACTCAAATTAGAGGAACAGAATGCGCTTCAACATAAATTAGCCTTATGAGCGCTGGAACGCGGATAGCGTCTGCACGATGCGCAAAGCGCGAGAATACGAACGCATGCGAAACGGAGGCATATTAGTCTCCCTCTTTCTTCGACTCTGTCCTCTCTCCTCAAACCGGCGAACGCGCGAAACCATCGCTTCACCCTGTCGTCCGCTCAGTGCTTGGTCCGTTGCCTGACAATGAAACGCCGCGCGCGCCGAACGCCACGTGCGTACCATTTCTAAGGAGCTTCGCTCATCGGTTGTATTCGTACACGGAACTGCTAGTTTTTACGAGTGAAGCTCCTTAGGCCGGCACCCGTTCACCGTTGAAGCTCCCTGGATGCGTCGCCGGCTCAAAAAGACAATGAAACGCCGTGCGCGCCGAACGCCGAGCGGTTTGCTTCTAGCGCACCAGAAATTCGAGGCTAAATAAAACAAATAAGCTCTGTGCACAACTGGTTATAATGGTAGTCTTCACTTTCATCATCGTGAATTGTGAAATGACAACCATCATTCTAGCGCAGCACGGGCGCTTTGTCTAAGGTAGCAGTAGACGCTCTTCCCTCGCGGCGCCGGCGCAACAACAAAAAAAATGAAAAATAAAAAAATTGGCCGCGTATCTGCGTGCTTCGCTGCAAATGTCGTCGAAAGACGATAGTCTTGTGCCGACTGCACTGCATGAGCGGCATGAGTACCACAATTTAATAGCTGGGCTAGCCGCTGGGCTCGTTTTTCGGACGTTTTCCGGGCGCGCTTAGACGGACGCCGGCGTTTCTCCGCTGAAATTTGGTCGTCGGTCTCTTCTCTGCGTTCTCTGATCATGTCTTGTAGAGTGGGTCGTATTTCATCAAGCGGCCATATATGTTTTGCCTTGCCTGAGACAGCGCTCTTCTAGGGATGAATCAGCCGCATCTGGCTGGCATTGATAAAACAGAAGAGGACGCCATCTACAGTGCTACCGGGGAACATCGGCTTGTGTTGATGTTCCCCGGTAGCGCTGTAGATGGCGCTACCGTGTAGACCACAGCCAGCCACAGCGTCGAAGTTAAATCACTGGGCGGATACTTGTTTTGTACACAGCAGCGCCGCGTAATAAACACTAGGATCTTTATAATTACGTATCTATAGATTTTGTTTTAAAGGAACACTGTGAATAGTACTAAGGTATTGATGTTGTGCCTCAGGTATGCGTAATATTTGATTTTTAATTGCCCACGCTCACCCGTATGAACACATGCTCCTTGGTCAAGATTGGAGGTCGTAAGGCAGGTGGTTAAAGTTTGGCCAGCTAGCTGAATCGTGTGACGTGCCGACAAACAGACAAACAGACAGACAGACAGATAGACAGACAGACCAAAATTTTTCCGTTTAGGTATCCCAAGAAAGAATATCGTCTTTAAAAAACGGCACGCAGTGCAAGGCGCTCGCGGCGTTCGGCGCGCGTTACGCAAAAAACAAGGTACGCGGCGCAAGAACAGTTCGCGTTTATAAACGACAATAAAATTTGCCGAAAACCATGTTTGTACATATATAAAAGAATAAGGACCCACTTGACATTACTTAGGGCTCCTCACAGAATATGGATAGTCGTCCTCAGAAACGTAAACGTGAATATGATGAAGACGATAAGCAGCTTGGCAAGGATGCGGAACGCAAAGCCAGAGCAGCGGCAGCAAGATGAGCCCGGCAACAGGGTCTTGCGGTTAAAGCACGACGAGCGGAGCTACAAAGGTTACGCCGACAGGATCCTACCGTACGTGCTAGAGCGGCCGTATCTAAACGCCGACGCCGCCAACCGTTTCAAAATGTACATATTCGTTTGCTTCCCATTTCTAAGGAGCTTCGCTCATTGGTTGTATTCGTACTCGGAAAAGCTACTATTTTTTAGGAGCCAAGCTCCTTAGGCCGTCACCCCGCCGTCGCCGTTGAAGCTCCCTGGCACGGTGCCAGCTGTGGCGTCTCTCCGTTACGCGGGAGGATCAATGAGCTTTATGAGCGCTGGAACGCGGATGGCGTCTGCACGATGCGCAAAGCGCGAGAATACGAACGCATACGAAACGGAGGCAGATTAGTCTCTCTCCCTCTTTCTTCGACTCTGCCCTCTTCCCTAAAACCGGCGAACGCGCGAAACCATCGCTTCACCCTGTCGTCCGCCCAGTCCGTTTCTTGGACACGCGCACCGCAAAGTCATATTCTTCCGCAAAGTCATTTTGATGTCACGAAGCTTTCACAACTCTCGACACTAATGAGAGGGATGGTATGCGCTGCAACGCAACGAAAGCAGCGCCCAGACATTCCGCTTTTGGGCGTACCTCTCGGAGGCTGTGCATCAGTTCTGATTGCGTGAGCCATCGAATTAGGTTTAATGCGGCCGCCCGTCTAACGCATCGATAACTTGCACGAAAATATCTCATTTAAGCGTGTGTATAAGGAAACCCACCACGATGTACTTGGGGAGCGGCAGCGTTTCTTCGACAATGTTGTTCAAACACGCATGGCTTGCATTGCAGATCCTGCCGCTTGCAATCAACTGTAGCGGATCAAGCTATCAACTTCCCGCCTTGCTCGGCTCATCCTTCTCGTCGCGGGTGACAGCGGGTGACGTCATCGAGACTATCCTGTGGAAAATTCCTGGCGGCGGAACGTCACCAGCAGAAGAGGACTTAAAAGCATCCCTAGAACGACCGACCTTCAGTGGGAGCGGCAGCGTTTCTTCGACAATGTTGTTCAAACACGCATGGCTTGCATTGCAGGTTGGTTACTATTGCTCTGTACCCAAATTCCGTTCAAGTGATCCTTTTCTTATTGCTCTGCCGCTCCCAAATGGTTGTTTTGAACTTTTAAGTGCATTGTGGACGTACTTGGTGTTTATGCTTTCCGGTGACGTTGAGACCAACCCAGGGCCTACAACCGATGAACTGCTGCAACAAATATTAGCTAAGCAAACGCAGATTGAAACTCGGCTTACTCACATAGAAGGTAAACTTGAAGGCTTCTCTGAGCAATTGACAAAAGTGGGAAAGCTCGAGGCAGCCGTTCAAGGAATCGAATGCGCAGTTCAACAACAACAACAGCGACTAATTGAGCTAGAAGATAGGGCGCGAAGAAACAACCTGGTTGTTTTCGGCGTCCCGGAAAGCACCCCTGAAACACAACAGGATCTTAGTAACAAAGTTATGACAGATATCTTTGCTGAGCGCCTTGGTTTAACTTTGTCGTCTGTGGAAAGAATTCACAGAATCGGCCAAAAGAAGGGTGGCCGTCCAAGACCAGTAATCATAAGACTATTCGATTACAAAGAGAAGGTAGCTGTCTTCAGAAACTGTAAAAAATTGAAAGGAACTGCGATAAGTGTGTCCGACGATTTTTCCCAGGAAACGCTTCAGAAAAGGAAGCTGCTTTGGCATTCCGCTAAGAATGATAAGCGCGATGGCGTGAAGATCAAACTTGTTCGTGATAAACTGCACATCGATGACACTGTCTACGCGTGGGATATGCAGTCAAACGCTCGAGTCAGAATCGACAAGACTGCAAAGAGCGTCCCATCTCGCACCAACTGACGTCCAGGATCAAATTTTACATTATTAAATGTGAATGCACGAAGTGTTCTGAACAAAATTACTGAAGTAGAAAGTTTGACTCTAATTTACGAGCCCGATCTGTTTGCGTTAACGGAGACCTGGCTGCAGGGTGACATTAATGATGCCGATGTATTTCCTAGGTCATACAATGTGCTTCGACATGATAGAACAACGAGAGGTGGAGGCGTTGCGTTACTGATTAAAAACCCATTGAAATATGTGCAGCTACCTTGTATCGATGGAACGGAAAACTTGTGGTGCAAGTTATTTATGAATGAAACTGCCTTAGTTGTTGGCGTTATTTATAGAGCCCCAGGAAGCTCTAGGGATTTCTTTGAAAAACTTGATGATTACTTATCTCAAGTTGCTAACGCTAGGTCTAGGCTTATTATCACTGGGGATTTTAATTTGCCTGGCGTTGATTGGGATTCTCGTACTGCAGGAATTACCGATAGGCATGCCGCTAAATATATGCTAGAAATAATGATTAAGTATGACCTGATTCAGGTAGTCAGAGAACCAACAAGAATACAAGGCCAATCCCGAGCGGTACTAGATCTGTTATTCCTGTCGCAAGACACATTTCGTTGCGAAATTAATGTAACAGACGGAATTTCCGATCACAGGTTGGTCGTAGCTGCACTAGGTATTAGCGGATCGTGCTTACAAGAAAACAAAAAAGTTCAAGTTCGTGATTTCAATAATGCGGATGACACTTCTATTCTCGACCGCTTGGAATTGGCCTTCGATGCCCTGCCTGACACAAACGATGTAGATACGCTATGGAAGTATTTCACGGCAGTCGTAAAAGAATGTTTATCACTTTTCGTACCAATGAAGCTGAAACGCTTGCAGAAATCTAATCCCTGGATAAATCGTAATATTATCCACTTGAAACGGCGACTACGGCGTGCCAGGCGAAAGATCCCAAGAAATCCTGAGGTGATTGCCAATCTTAGTACAATTGTTCGAGCGGAATTAAAGGCATCTAAAAAGAATTTCCTATCTCAAACATTGACAGAGTATATGAAAAGCGCACCCCAGAAGTTTTGGAGATATCTGTCAGGCTCCAAATCAACTATAAGCGGTGTTACTGTAAATGGAACCACATGTAACGATTCCGTCTTGGTTGCTGAAGAATTTAATAACTATTTTAGCTCAGTATTTACCCGAAACGCAATTGATTCCCCTGTTTTTATTATGTGCGACAAACAAAGTAATGACGAGCGTATAATTATTTCCTATGAGGGTATTTTATCTTTGTTACTAAAATTAGACACTAAGAAGTCAGCAGGTCCCGATATGTTGCCGAATGAGTTCCTAAGACGATATTGTGAATGGGTCTCACAATTTTTGTTCAAAATTTTTAGTGTATCGCTGCGAGAAGGAAAGGTGCCAAGGGAGTGGCTGATGGCCAGAGTAGTGCCTGTATTAAAATCTGGAGACAAACTCAATGTAGCTAATTACCGCCCAATCTCTATCACATGCACCACGTGTAAAATGTTAGAACATATTATTTCTAAACAATTAGTGCAGTATATTGAAGATAACGAACTCTTCTACAAGCACCAACATGGTTTCCGCAAGCGCCTATCAACTGTTACCCAGCTTTTCGAAACAGTACACACATTCGCAACTGCACTTAATTCTAAAGAGCAAATAGATATGATCGCGATAGATTTGTCAAAGGCATTTGACACCGTTTGTCATTCAAAACTGATCCAAAAAATGCATGAGCTTGGTGTTGCTGTCGAGATTATCAAATGGGTCACTGCCTATTTGCAGAACAGGGAGCAATTTGTCGAAATTGCCGGAGCTCGGTCACATACATTGCCTGTTACGTCCGGAGTACCACAGGGATCGGTGTTGGGTCCCATTTTGTTCCTGTTGTACATCAATGATATTGCAAAAGCTGTTCACTCTTCCGTCGATGTGAGACTTTTCGCGGATGACTGTGTGTTATATACTCGTGTAAAAAGCATTGCTGACCAGGTCTTGCTCAATGATGCTTTGTGTGCTGTTGACGAGTGGTGTGATAAATGGGATATGAAAATTAATTTCGACAAGACCACATGCATGACGGTGTCAAATAAGAAAGCGCCATTGACGTTTACGTATAAAATAAAAAATAAGGAAGTTAAGCGATCTAGTCAGGTAAAATATCTTGGCGTTACTATTACTTCAAATCTCAGCTGGAACAAGCATATTGAAAATATTTGTGGTTCGGCTGAACGTAAGTTGGGTCTTCTGCGGCGAAAGCTAAAAGATGCTCTGCCTGAGACAGAGCTGATGGCTTATAAAACAGTAGTACGCCCAACCTTAGAATATGCCAGTATTATATGGGATCCGCATAGTCAAAAGCTTGTTGATGAGCTAGAAAGGATCCAGCGAATGGCAGCGAGGTTTATTTATTCGTGTTACCAGAGGACGCAATCAGTGACCGTATTACTTCACAGGGCTAAGCTTCAGAAGCTGTCTACGCGCAGACAAATCGCACGCTTGAAGATTCTGTACCAACTATACAACAAAAAATTAAACATAGATCCAACTTTGTACTTGTACCCCCCAGCGCGAGTGTCACCGCGTATTAATCATCCGTATGCCATTTTACCCTATGCCGCGAGAATTGATGTGTTCAAGTTTTCATTTTTGCCTCGTACAATTATTAACTAGAATAAGCTCGATTCCAGTGTATTTATTGATTGTGAGTCAGCTGAAGTTTTTCAGCATCGTTTGGAGCTGATTTGTACATAATATTGTATTTAATATTGTATATTGTCTTTTCCCGCCCCTGTAACAGCCCGTGAGGGCTTACAGTATTGTAAATAATAATAATAATAATAAATACTGTGGCAAAGTCTGGTCCACCAGATGAAACGTTAGTGAAAATATACAGTGCCAAACCAACGAAAGTTGTATTTTCTTTCTTGTTCCTTGTTCTATGAAGGTCCGCGTTGTTATTTTCCCTATATATATATATACATATATATATATATATATATATATATATATATATATATATTTATATATATATATATATATATATATATATATATATATATATACATATATATATATATATATATTTGGGGTTTAACGTCCCAAAACCACGATATAATTCTGCGGGACGCCGTAGTGGAGGGCTCTGGAAATTTTGACCATCTGGTGTTGTTTAACGTGCACTGACATGGTGCATTGCACGGGCCTCTACCATGTCGCCTCCATCGAAATGCGACTGCCGCGGCCGGGATCGAGCCCGCGACATGCGGGTCAGCACTCGAGCACCCTAACCATCACGCGCAACTGACTGATAGGTATCGCCTCTTGCCTGGGAATGCGCACATAAGTATTTTAAGTGCAGAGCAATTTAGGGGCCCGGGCTGTCGTATGCTGTCATCATAGGCTGTCATAGTTTTAAGTTACCAGGGCTTAAAGTCAGGGGGGGGGCCCAGGGGGGGCCCGGCCCCCGTTCCATTTTTTAAGGAGGGGCTCGGCCCATCCTTGGCAGGTCAACTGTCCCACTGCTGCACCCACTTGACAAGCACCGGTGTTGATTTTATTGGCAGTTTTGATGTATACGGAGAAATAGTCTAACATATTTATTTTGTATAACATTCTTATATATATATATATATATATATATATATATATATATATATATATATATATATATATATATATATAGAGAGAGAGAGAGAGAGATAATGTCCCTGCCCTACGAGGGCCCCCCCCTCCAATGATGGGAGACTTTAAGCCCTGGCTTTAACGTAAAGCAGGAAAAACCGCTCATAGTAAAGTCACCTGTCGCATATTGAGCGCGCGCTCGCGCCAAGGAGAAGCTTTCTTCCTCTTGTTCTTCGAGCGCCTTGATAATGATATTAAGTGCGGAGCAGTTTAGGGGACGGGTTGTCGTATGTTGTCGTATGCTGTCGTCGCTTGGTGTAACGCAGGCAAAACCATGTATAAAAATTTAAAAAAAGGAAGCAAGCAAAAAAATAGAAAGAGAGAGAAAGAAAGCAAAAAATAGGAAAAATAGAAAGAGCAAGAACGAGAAAGAAATAAATAAAGAGAGAGGAAAAAATCTGTAAAAATAGAGAAAAAAAAAGAGAAAAAAAACATGGTTGATCCCTCTGTCAAAGGAATCGGTACAACACGAAAGTGCAACGTGTCTTCACAGAGGTAGTTGAGCGTTTATTGTGCATTGTTTCACCACAAGGGCGAAGGAATGAATGCTACAGCGAAGAACGGCAAGCAGCTTGAAACTCGCTTCGTGCATCTCAAGCTGAAAGGACGCACGAAATGAGCATACACAGGACGAGCACAGACTAACTGTCACAGCTCGACATCTAAAGCGCGCAGCTCCAACACAAAGAAAGACGCACGAAACGACCGTACAAGTATACACAAGACGAGCGCGAACAACTGTAAGAATTGTTACTTTCCTGTGTTACCAGCGCGCTCCTTTCGTAAACGCGGCGGCCGCGCTGAGCGAAGAGACCTTCGCGCACTTTTAGCCACTGTAACTTCATTGCAAACTTGCGGTGGAATGAGAAGACGCACAACGCGCCCCAGTGCCCCGATCAGAAGATAAGCGCGCGCGCACGAGCGGCCACGCCCCGTGGAGGCGCGCTCTCACCGCAGCGAGAGGCACGGCGACCTTTAGAGCGCGCACTCCGTGCCACCTTCGCGCCATCTCGCTACTCATGACGAAAACGAGCTGAAGTTGAGGAGCTCTGAGGACCGCCAACGGTATATGGTGTATATAAATAGCTTGCCGTTAGCAAGCTGAGGCACGTACACTCCCGTGGCTGAGTGGTTTCGCGCCGCACGCTGCGGAGCGAGAAGTCACAGGTTCGACGCCCGGTGACGGAACGTTTTCTTCTAGTTTTTTCTTTGATCTCATATGTTAGTTTATATTTTACAACGTCATATCCGTGACGGAAATACGTCAGAGGAGCCGTGGTGGACCCCGGCATAAAACACTTACGTGTTAAAAAAGGAAACAGAGAAAAAGAAAGAAACAGAAAACCGAAGAGAAAGAAAGAAGGATGCCTATCTCCGCACTTCCTTCAGGATTGGCACCACTAGCGCGAAGCTGTATTAATTTTTAATTTTTTTTTTTTTGGTCTACCTGCTTCTCCGCCGCTGTACTATTCTTCAGTTAGGGGTGTTCGCGGTGTCTTGACAACTCTCTTTTCCTTATTTGTACGCCCTGTGTTTTCAAGGGCCCCAAAGCAGCCTCTGAAAATACAAAATCGAACGCGTTTATCTCTCTTGGCATTTCTCGTTTTTTTTTTCGTTTTTTTTTTTGCGCTCTTCGTGACTCAGGTTACATGATTATGGCACATATTTTCGAGTGGTCCATATAAAAGAAATATCAGTTGTGAATTGTCTGCTACCCTGCCTTGCCATGCATTCGCCAACCCGTTCTTCTTCACCTCGCATGATTACCGTGTGCGTTGAACTTATTTCGCACTGTTTTGTGAGTTTCCGATTGCGCAAGTGGAAATAACAGAGTGTAGCCGATAAGCTCGAAATTCTGATGGGCTCAACGCTTAGTGCTCACATTGTACACGTGCTTTATGAAGGAATAAGTGTCGAAGATATATCGCCTAAAAGAATTATAGTGAAAGCGAGAACGAAACGAACGGAAGAGGCGCCGAATTATTTCATTATTCCAACGGACGAACTCTTTACAGCGAAGACGACGCAGCTCTCCAAAAAATAGGCCAACCCGCTTCCACGGTTTTTGTATATTTCTTTTATTGCGATAACAACCATATCGACACTCTGTGCAGGCTTTCATTGTCGCCGTCATGTTCCGTATAAAGTCCAAATCGATAACTATTGTACGTGCATCGTATGCTGTGCCCGCGAGCAATGGCTCGCGAGCGCCAGCGCGGAACACGGCTAAAGCATAGATGAAACAAACTGCCAATCTCCATCGCACGTAGAGCCCATGCGATAACATCACTCAACTTGCGAGGCAGTTGCTCCTCAACAAGAAGGGAAGCCCTGTCTGTCTTTCAGTGGACGAATGAGCATGACGGGACGCCGGAGTAAGGGGGGCTGCGTGGCTCGATCCGCACCTGTGAACTTCGACAATAAGGGCGCGGTCGCGAGCGCTGGCACGCGCGCTATCTCGGCAGGCATCAGCAAACGCGTCTCGGATACCCTTGTACGCGCTATCATCTCACCGCTCATGCTATGACCACTGATTGGACAAACTGCACGAAAACCGCTTCTTTCCCGGGAGCGGCCGTATTCTCATACACCAGCGTTTTGCAGTTTCGCGAGATCGAATGAAAAAGAGTTAACCGCTAGCCTAATAGTTCGTTATAACATTAGGACATGTTGCTATCGCATGAACTGCTTCCCCGAGACTCTTTTTTTTTTCAAAATTCAGGGGACAAACTTCTATCCCCACCAACTCTTGAATCTGGTATCTATCCCCCCCCCCTTCCCCCCGCGCGCGCCGCGCCGCCACTGATCCGATGAACCCCGCGCCGTTGACGCGCCGCCGCCGGAGGTGGAAACACCGGCGTGCCGCCGGCGATTTTGGGTCCGGTGCACAGGTCTAGTTTGGAACCTAATATTTATTCTTTGCATTAGTCTGGTCAACTTTGCCGATGTCAGTTGTTCTTAACGTTCTCGCATTTAAATTACCAAGGTCTGTTCTCGCCGTTCCTTATAGACTGTCAATCACCGATGGCGCATACTGCGACCCGTGGTATATGGGTATGTGCCACACGTGTGTGGAGGAAAAGTGTTTGACGACTTACACGACAGGATTTTCACGTTGTTCATGTCATGAACAGCCAGACATATTCTTCACACCCTCTTACCCTTTCATAAAAATTTTTATCTGCCCCAAGTTAAGGAGACGATCACGAGAGCACCCAGACGTAGGAGGATAGATAGATAGAAAGAAACACTCAAAGTGCCTGCAGTCCGCTAAGAAATGCTTCATATTTAACAAACCTTTACCCTGTTTTGCTTCATGCGTAAAATACTGCAGAGTTGCAGATAAGTGGGCCTATAGAGGACCTCGCACAGGAGGCTCACTTTCAAAAAGAAACGGAGTGATGAGACGGAGCTTGCAGAATTTAGTTTTTTTTTTTTTTGAAATAACGTCCGGTTCTATCGAAACTTTCACCTTCTCGACACAAGCTGTTTAATACACTAACGACGTGTTTCACAAAAAAGGATTGTAGTAGTCGAATATGAAATCGCATGTCCAGATAAAACAACAGATAAGAATGGCTATATTTGGCTACAAATATTTTGGCTCCCTTTTGTCTTTGCCTACATTTGGTTACGGTTTCTCGGGCTTTTGGCTATGCTGCCTCGTCGGACCTTGCAACACTGCATGGACATCTCTTTCAGAAGGACACATCGAGAATAGCTTCCCAGAAGTTGTCGTATCTTTCTCTCCACCAGAAGTCTCACGAGTATTGGCTGATCTCAACGCTGCGGCGTCCTCCAGCCATAAAGGGCGACGACCCGACTAGCTGGATAGCATAGTCTTGGAGTCGTGGACGTAGTACACTGTGCAGAGATAAATAAAATAGGTAAGTGATGTATATCGAAGCGGTAGGATACTTTATTTTCCCTTTTTACTCGAGTAGAATGATAATTAAGTATACAAGTAAACACAAAGAAAAACTTATAATAACAGATAGCTGAGGTAGTTGGTAGGTATTCATGTTAAAAACACAACGTGCGAACACGGACACAAGAGGACCTCAAGAGAGTGAACAGTTATCTCTCACGTAAACCACCACGCGCACCTCATTGATTGGTATCGCATCTTGCCTAGAAGTGCTCAGAAGTGAGACATACATATTCGTGTCTACCTTCTGTTTTGCGCCGCTGTATGATGTTGCAAGTATGCAATAAACTTCCCTGTGTGTATGATTTTTCAGTTGTTAGAGGCGCTTTTGGTGTCTCGACGACTCTCTTGTGTCCGTGTTTGCGCGCCCTGTCTTTTTAAAGGGCCCCAAGACAGCCCCTGAAAATACAAAAAATGAGCGCGTTATTCTGTCTTGGCGTTTCACGTCTTATTGTCTCACTTCGCGACGCCAGAACGGTAATTCACGTGACATCATTAGGATACTTACTCTTGATTGGTCCATACGAGAACTATCAAGTGTGAATTGTCTCCCACCCTGCTTTTCCATGCAGTCGCCCAACCATACTTCCGTGTCTCGCGTCACTATCGTGCGCTATCAACTGATTTCGCTCCATTTGGTGCGTTTCCAACTGTGCAAGTCGAGGTAAAAGGATGTAGCCGACAAGCGCGAAATCCTCACAGGCTCAACGCTTAGTGCCGGCATTGTACGCATGTTTTATGAATAAATAAGTGGCGAGGAGATATCGCCTGTAGGAAGGGCAGTAAAGGCGAGAACTTAGCTAATGGAAAAGGTGCCGAAATATTTTAATCTTCCAATGTACGAGCCTTTACAGAGGAGACGATGCAGCTATCCAGAAGAAAGGCGAGCCCGCTCGCTTCCGCGGTTTTAGTATTTTTTTTATCAATTATATGAACACTCTGGGCAGGTTTTTGCTGTCGCCGTCATGTTCCGTATAAAGTCCAAATTTATGACATCGCTCCGCGCCTCGCATATTTTACCCGCGAGCAAAAGCTCGTGAGCACTTGGGAGGAACACGGCTGAAGCAGATTTGAAACAAGTTGGCCATCACCGTCGCATGGAGGGCGCGTGCAATAACATCACCCCGCGTGTCAGGTCTGCCGTCGGTTGCTCCTCAAGCAGAAAGGCAACGCTCAGCCCGTCTTTCGTTGGGCGAAGGAGCATGGAAGAACGCCGGGGGGAGGGAGGGGGGGGCTGCGTGGCTCTAGCAGCAACTGCGAACTTTGACTATAAGGGTGCGGTCGCGAGCGCTGGCGCGTGCTATCTCGGCAGACATGAGCAAACGGCTCGTATATACACTCTAAGAAAAAAACCAGCTCGAGGGGGGGAGTAACGTCAACTTTAGTCTTCAAATCGTGTCGTTAGTCCACCAGAGGACCAGCTGCGGTGAAGGACGTGTCGTGTGCAACTTTGGAGGACTAACGGGAGGACGAATGGCTCACTTACTTCCTCGGGTAGGGGTTGAAGGAAAGAAAAGACGTTTTTTCTGCAGCCCTTGTTGGGAGCACGGCTCAGCAGCCTTTGAAAGGTCATGGCTCTCGGCCAGGTGCAGCCTATTGTTCCGAAACTCGCCCTTCTACTTTGTCGGGGTGCTGGTTGCACGCGGCGGGGTCCTGCGGAATTCGGCGAATGCATGTTCAAAGGTTGACTGTACTGATAACAAGGCTCGTCGGCCCGCTTACTGTTGCGATCAAGAAAATAACACGAGAAAAGATTAATTTGTAGGGTGTTAATGCTGCACCGCCAATTATGAGGACTTGAAACTTAGTTCACCAATTCAAAATATTTACTAGCGGGGACAATCGTGCAAATGTGACGGACATTTCAGCGAGTATATTGTGTATCCATCCGCGCCGCACTTTCTTCTTCAGAATCGCTCACTGCAGTCACGAGTGCGGTTCGTGTTCGTCACTTGTGATTTTTCTTGCTCTGATTTCGTGGAAAGCGAGTGTCGCTATCTACCCAGACTATCAACGCAGCTCTGAACAGCATACTTCGCTGCATGTGCTGCAATCGTGGACGCGCATGCAAGTGTTTTTCTGTGGAACGGCGGTTCAATAGACAACATCGGAACTTTCCTGAGAAGAAATCGACAACCCAGCTTACGTGTGAGACTCCTTCACAGCATCTTTTTTGCAATGCTTCAAGAATCGACGCCGTCACCTTGAAGTGTGATCACCATTTTGTGGATTAGCTGGCTCTGCAAACCTCGTGCCTCTGTTAATTCTCAAGGTAAGTTTTTCATTTTTATCGCCTTGGCACATTGCATTATAAAGAATATGAAAGCTGAAAAAGCATTGTGCGCGGCATGTTTTAGCATGTTGTATGAGCGTGCGATTGCGTTATCATTGGGGCTTACGTGATTAAGCCATGCTCTTCTAGCTATTTTATTTTTATAACAAAAAACATTTCCAATAGACTTGTTACACTCAGTAGAAAGGGTGAATGAACGCTTAATTTAAAGACAGTACGTTGTGTGGACAAAACTCAATGCGTTAATTAAATTTATGTAGGCGTTTTTCTAAGGGCTGGATGCTTCGCCTGTGTAGTGAAATAGCCGATAGTTCTGCAGCGCGTTTTTCTCCCTCAGTAGTGCGGCTTCGACTCGCGCGTTCGAGGGGATTTTACTTGACCTTCCTTTCGTAGTTACAAGTGTGAACGAGATGCCGATCTCATTTTGAGATGGCAGAGGTAAGCAACGATCCGCAGGGAAACCTGTTTCGAAAGATGCGCCCTGACAAACTGCATACACCTGGTAAATACACTCTAAGGCAAAAGGGTGTTAAAAGGGTGTGCCGTTCGTCCTCTTGGGGACTAATGGGGCTGCCACAACCACTAGTCCCTTTAAGGACTAACGGCAGGGGGTCTAACAGTTAGTCCCCTCAAGGGACTAACATTTAGTCCTCACATTTACACCCTCGCGGGCAACCGTTAGTCCCCACAGTTGCCCCTCAAGGGACTAACGTTTAGTCCTCACATTTACACCTTCGCGGGCAACCGTTAGTCCCCACAGTTGCACCTCAATGGACTAACATTTAGTCCTCACATTTACCCCTTACCGGTCAACCGTTAGTCCCCACGGTTGCACCTCACCGGACGAACGGTTTGTCCACTCAAATGCTCCACTGGGATGAACTTTTTATCCTCAATTCAAATGATGCGTTAATCCCCAGGGATGATTTTGCACAGTTACTCTCTGCAAGGCTTAATACTTTTCTCGCGTGTTTTTCTCCGCAGTGAGCAACAAATGGCGCAGAAAAGAACACGCGAAAAACTATTTAGTCATGCTTGTTTCACTGCTTTCGCAGTCAATGCAACAACGAAGACAAAAGTGAGACAATGAAATGTTTTATTTTTTTATATACACATTAAGTTTCTGCATTCTTTCAGTGAATTCACTGCCAGATGTCAAATTCAGGTCCAGCCGCGTTGCCATATCTCATACAGTCGTCTTGGTCAAGCTGCTCCAACGGAAGCGACAGATGACTGGCATTGCACGCACAAGCGCACGCAGCCTTCTGCACGTAGTGGACAACGTCTGCACAAAGAGATTGCAAACAGTTAAATCACATGTGGCAGTGAGGAAGATACACGCACATGGCAAATACGTGCAAGGTGAAATAAATACGCACGTCTAAAATATGGCATGCAAATATTTCCACCGCGATGTCATACATAATCGAAAACGCATTTCGAGTCACATAGCGCAACAGCTTAAGTGCGGCAGCCGCAGCCATCATGCCTAGGCGCCGCGACCACCGAGCCGCTAACGAGTCGGCGAGTTCTCTGCGAGCGGCGTCGTATACAGCTCGAGCAAGCGAACGCGGGGCCGAACGCGGAGCTTCTGCCGCCAGCGAACCTCGAACAGAGGAGCGAGCGAACGCGGAACCGCCGCCACGAACGGCACTGAGCTGCTTTCGAGCGAGCGCCGCGGAAGCCGACGGTAATGTCGACAAATTTTCACAAAGTTCCTGGATCGAGCGGCAGAGTACAACGAGCGAACGCGGGGGCCGCCGCCACGAATGGCGCTGAGCTGCTTGCGACCGATTGACGGGGAAGCCAACGGTAATGCCGAAAACTGTCCACAGAGTTCCGAAGCACAGCTAAAGTCGGCTAGCTAAAGCACCCGCCAGCGGCCGGTGCACTTCAAGCGCGCGACATACAACCGAGCTCGTTGACGGCAACCGCAATGCGTTTTGGACGAGTCGCACCGCAGCGGCGAGGCATCTGCCCAATATCGCGAGCCCGCAGCTCATCACCGCGGCGAGAGCGTCCAGGCGGCCGACGGCAATGGCGGTCAATTTTCAGGCAGTCACAAAGCACAGGCGAGCGGACGCCAAAGCCGACCTTCGCGGTGCATTTCATGCGCGCGATATATACAACACGATTGAGCCCGTTGCCAACTAGCGCGATGCGCTTCGCGCAAACGACAGGTACGGAAAAATAAAGTATGATCACTTACTTGTGAAATAATCCAGCGCCAACTTCTGCCGAGAGTAGGATTGAATTCATGGATCCGATAAGCCTATGTCTTCTCGGCCGCCATTCCCAGCCGGTGTCGACGCAGTGCCGTTGCTACGCCAGTGCACCGTGGCCGGAGAAATACAGCGCGGCGTCTCGGCGTGTCGAGACCAGCTCCAAACTTCATGGTTGCGGCGAAACGTAAAAGCAGCACCGCACGCTCATCCACGCATACGCGGCATACGTATTTATCCAAGGCAACGCGGCGTAGTTCCTAAATCGTCGAACTCTCCGAGCGCGACACAACCGCCAACGCGCCTCCATGAAAACATGTGAGAAGACTGACCAAGAGCGAGGAGGACGGTTAGTTTCCTTGACAACGGTTTGCACACGTGACGTATCTCCCGCGAGGTTCATCCCTTTGGTGCCTTTGGAGACTAACTGGTTTGCACACGGCACGCATCCCTCTGTGGTTACTCCTCAGCGGTCTATCCGTTCATCGCGCGCGCCTATTGGGCTCCGTTACTCCTCTTTCGGGTAATTTTGCCTTAGAGTGTAGCTAGTAAGCAATTGACACTAACATGAATTGCTTGTAACTTTTTTCTTGACATCCTTCTCCGTATCAATGGAGATGATGTGGGCATTCTTACTAGACTCCGGTACACCTGGGGTCAGGAGGTCTTCTACTGCAATGGCGTATGCTTGGGAATGTTAGTAATTCATGTTTCACTTTTTAGCGCACAATCGAAGGAGGACGAAAAGCGACACGGACACAGCACTGGGCCTTCAACTGGGCGAGCAAGACTCACCGGTCGTTTGACCTGCTGTGCCGCTTCATCAAGGTGAACAGCAGCCGACGGCCACTGCCGCTGGTGCGCATGGCACACTGTTTGGGGAAAATAAATGTTTCTATCCCTGAATTGATCTCTCCAATTTTTCGTTCCTACACACGTACATGGATGTAGTGCTGAGTAAAGCGCAGATGACCTAAGCTATCATGTCAGTCTGGTGAGGATGGCCAGGTCATTCACAGGAGAATGATTATCGGATTACTCGTTAGTCCCTTCAAAAATTGTTCAAATGGATTAACAATTTATCCGGAAGGAGTAACATTCGCTCTCCCAGGGATGATTTCTCGGGATCCACAGTTTGTCCTCAGGAGAGCAACATTTGCTCCCCCAAGGATCATCTCTGAGGGTCAACAGTTAGTCCTTACGAGAGCAACATTTGCTCTGTCAGGGACCATTTCCGAAAATCAAATGTTAGTCCTTACAGGAGTAACCATTAGTCCTCACAGGAGCAACCCTTAGTCCCCTTGTAGTTAATCCTTCAAGGACTAACTGTTTATCCCCTTGCAGTTCATCCCCAAAAGGACTATTGGTTGTGGAAAATCAGTTGATCCCCAAAAGGACTAACCTCCCTACCCCTTTTAGTCCTTTGTTTCTTAGAGTGTATACCCTTCAAGGCGCTGTGATCTCACCGCTTCGTGCTGTGTCCACTGATACGAGAAATTAAGAGGACCAAAACCGCTTCTCTCCCGGGAGCGGCCGTATTCCCATACATCAGCGTTTTGTAGAGTTACGCGAGATCGGACCAAAAACGGTTAGCCTGCTTCTTGCACTGCTTCTTTGAACCGGGCCCTCAGCACTGTTAATCGGCCCTGCCTGCAGGGTATAAGCAAACGGTGAAAGGGTGAAAGACAACTGGGACAACTTCGTGTAACATTACGACATGTCGCTATCGCACTCACGCTGATTCGCCATTTTGATGAAACAGATTTTTTTTTTCAAAATTCAATAGACAAATTTCTCTCTCCACCAACTCTTGAATCTAACCCCCCACCCCGCGCCACGCCGCCGCCGATCCGTTGGACCCCGAGCCGTTCACGCGCCGCCGCCAAATGTTGAAACGCCGGCGAGCCGCCGCCGGCGATTATGGGACCGCGCACGGGTCAGTGGGGTAGATGGTTCATAAACATTGTTGCAGCACAGCACAGAAAACGGGACAATGAGCACACAGGACAGCGTGCTGTGGGCTCATTGCGAAACATTTTTTATTCGTGAAAAGCTGGAAAGTCATTTCTAGATGTTCATGTTGCAGTTATAATATGTTTGTGCTTGATGGTCACAAATTGCACTGGCGAACGATCATTCAGCAAGCTTAAAGTGATCAAGAACAGGCTTCTATCAACAATGACTGACAGCCGCCTCAGCCATTTGTAGTTGGTGAGCGTGGTGACGGGGATTCTTAGGAGGGTCAATGTTGAATATCTCATCAACAAACTGTCCCAGCAAAAGGCACGAAAGTGCTTGTGTAAAGCGCCCATACCTTTATTTCTTTTCTTAAAAGATAAAAAATGACAACATATTAACAGACGCTCCATTTCAAGGTTCCACTGCTGCAAAACGCATAACTTATTTTCTACACTGTGCTGAAGTAGAAAATTTTTGTAGAAATGTAAGTTTATTGCACAATTTGACAGCAGAAAATGCCTGTGCGATACGAATTTGTTTCCCTCTCTTATAAAAGTGGATATTGCCTGCGAAAATGTGTAATTTGTTTACAAGTGAAAAAAGTCAGTTTCACCGCAAGGGTGAAGCAATGAATTCGATAGCAACAAATTGTAATGTTATACGAAGTGAGGCTGGCAGCTAACTCTTTTGGATCCGATCTCACGCCACTCTAGAAAACGCATACGACCGCTCCAGGGACATTGCTCACCACATTCTCTTCGCGTTGAGAGCGCAGCACGTAGAAGGGTACACCGGCCCCCCGCTGTCGGCCGCCGAGAAGGGGAGATAACGCGCGCGCCCGCGACGACCGCGCTCGTAAAATCTAAGGTCGCTCGAGGGACCCCCCCCCCCTCGCGTCTTTTCACGCTCACGAACAACGGGCGGGGCCGGTTATATATATACATATACATATACGGGGGATGACGGCGGCGGCCAACGGCGACGCCGACGGCAAAAAGCCAGCCGAGAGTGTCCATATAATTGCTATGGCAATAATATCTGTGCATAAATGAAAACATGTATCATTGTTTATTCGAGAGTATTGTTAAAACCAGTCTTGTGATAGTTCAATATCGGGCTCATATTCTATACGTGTCACCTTTTCTAAAATATTTTGCTTCCCGAATGATGAAAACATTTGAATATTAAATCATTAAAATTATTCATTCTGCTTTGTAAGCATATACAGCATATATAATATTTTTATCAGCGTTTGTATGGAAATTCTGCCTTAGAAGAGCTTCAGTTTGTGGAGTTGGTTCGCAAAATATATAGGAAGACGATTGATAGCGTATTTACAGCAAGGATGTGCGAGCAATTTCTGAAAAAGACGCAACTGTTAACTTCGCGGGTGCTCACACGCAGGCAACTAGAGCGTGTGCTGCCTAATTAGTAAAGCAGATAGAGGAAACCATTTTTCACGAATGCACTTCCTGATTTTCGAGGAAAGATTTTGTCGATTGAAACAAGGGTAAACTGCGCTAATAGTCAATTAAGACGAAAAAAACACATGTCACATAGAGTGCACTTCTAGATGTACGTATTTCTTCCTTTCGTCTTAACTTCTCGCACAGTTCACCTTTTTTTTTTCACCATGAACTAGCATGACAAATCTTAATGCTGTCGAGGTCCCTTCGTCTTCTGTCATACTTGAATTCCGACAAGAATATCTCCGCATGCCCTACGAGAAAGTAGGCACCTATGAGATGTTCATGAACACTCCGGAAGTTCTTCGAGTAAACACAGCACAAGTTCTGTGTATCGGATTCTAAAAAAATCTACCCATCTCCACGAAGTGAATGATGGTGAGTGGGCGAAGCACTGGGGATCGTTACCGTAAATTACCCGTGACATTGCCCACTCGCGCATCTAAATGAATGACAACGCGTGTGTGTTTTTGCCGTTGAGCCGCCGCTTCCCGCGCCCTCAACTCCGGAGTAGCAGCTTGTCGGCGTTGCCGCTTTGCCTTTCGCGGGTGAGAGCGCTTTCACGGTCGTTTTCATCCATGGCAGAAAGAGAATGTGTGGTCTGGAACGCGCTTATTCTTCATCGTCATCAGCGTCATCGTCATCGCCGGACAACGGACAAAGGACAAGCCTAGACCCTTGCTTCGCCCCGAAAAGCATCAAGTCTTTAAAGGGGTGGTGCCACCAAATTTGTGGCTAGCGCGTTCTTTGCTGCAAGCGTTTCTTATAATTCTAGGAAGCACGATGCACGCACCGAGATTCATGTGTTCTCGCTGAATAATTTAATATCACCTTATTTATGCGGACGACTTTCGGTTTCTGGGCGCCGAGTTCGGCGGTGACGTAGCAGTGTAGTAGGCTTGGTCACGTGACCACACAAGGCTGAGACGCACGTCGTGCTGAGTATCGTCTGATCTCGCACGCACGTGCCCAACAAGCACAAGCAAAACAAGCGCGCCGACAGGTGCGATGGCTAGGAACCGATGCTTTGCCGCTACGTACGTGGCGGAGGTGGCGGAGTCCCGGAGGTCACTCGCTTGTGTTGTCTCGACTTCTCTCTTGTGTACGTGTTTGCACGCCCAGTTTTGTCATAGACGTACGTCTGCCTGTCTTAATGTGCAATGTGCGTACGCATATATACACAGAGAAAAAGCAAAAATTACTAGTAGCGGGTTCAACCCTCCAACAATTACCCCCTGGAAATGCCATTGGTGACAAGCCATGCTTTCCTATTCTTTGTCAGTAGCTTACGGCTCTAGCGTACGTACCATGAGAGTCCGTCCAGGTGAAGCGCCGCCGAGCTGACATTTGGCACCACTCTTCGAGTCCCTGGTGAATTCTTCAGCGATTCACCCAAGGCACCTGCAGACGTTTCCGACTACGCGCACCATCCACGAGGACTGGGCAGAGATATTCGAAAAAGTATTCCGCAATACAGATATCGAAATACATGGGTTGGAAGCCTAAAATACAGATACTGAGATACATTTGCATTCGACGTAACGGGATATTTCGGAGATATGTTTGCAATAAGATGAAAAGAGTATCCCGAAATAGAGATACAGCAATGGAATACTGTTTTTCATTTCGGTGATGCTCATACTCCGCAAAGACGATAAGTGCAGCATAATGTTGTATATGAAGTTGCAGCGCATTGAAACTTGCAGTTTATTTATTTATTTATCGCAGTACCCTCAGCGCCATTTAAGAAATTACAGAGGGAGGTGGAGGTTACAATATACATAATTGGTAATAATGACATATTTGCAGGTATCAACTGTAATGGAATGTAAAGCATATCACAGCAAGTGTAACAATCATTGGACACCGAAATCGACGTACTTGGCGACGACAAAGTGAGCTATGCTAGAAATAGCATAGTTCAAGCAAATCACTCGAATCACCAACGCACACCAGTGAATTGAAAAAAAAATATACATTTATTTTGCGCATAATATCTGTTTTACTCAGAAGGTTGCTGTGTTACCTGCATTTAAGCAACAGGAGCATCTCAAATGGGCTGTCTTTTAGACAGCTTCAGTTCAGCCTCAACACAAAACTCGCGAAAGAGTCTATCGACTGCTGCAGCCGAGCACAAATTCGTGTTATAGTGAATAAATACCGCCGTCCATAGGTCGGCACTTTAAGGGAGTACTCACTCAAACTCATTCACCACAATTTTTTCAGCCTTCGCACTCACTCACGTTCACACTCACGTCCACTCACACTCATGAGTACTCACTCATACTCAACTCACCACGTTCAAATGAGTGTGAGTGAGTGTGAGTTGAGTGCACTCATGAGTGAGTGTGCCGAGCTCCATAGGTCGGCACTTTAAGGGAGTACTCACTCAAACTCACTTACCACAATTTTTTCAGCCTTCGCACTCACTCACGTTCACACTCACGTCCACTCACACTCATGAGTACTCACTCACGTTCACACTCACGACCACTCACACTCATGAGTTCTCACTCACGTTCACACTCACGTACACTCACACGCATGAGTACTCACTCGTACTCAACTCACCACGTTTAAATGAGTGTGAGTGAGTGTGAGTTGAGTGCACTCATGAGTGAGTGTGCCGAGCTATGCCGCCGTCATAGGCGGATAGTCCTGCACCTCTTCTCGGGTCACCTAGGTACCGAAACACGCCCTCACGTGGGTCTGTCCTGACCGTTCAGAAGCCGAAGTCCGTACCCATCTGCAGAATCTACAGCGGCACGGCCTCCGCCATTCTGCCGTCAGCGGCGTCTTGCGCTTTACCACATGGGCCGTTCATTGCTTGAGGGAAACCATCGCCTCCCTTCCTATGTCGCCGACCGGCGGTGCGCCTTTGCTTGTCTTGGCACACACACACGCACAAAAAAAAAAAGAGAAAACCTTCAAACCCTTGCAAACCTGCATCAGCTCATTACCGACTAAACAAAAGTAGCGAGATACCCGTGTCCTGTGTGGTATCGCGATACAATCGATACATTGTAAAATTATTTGAGATACAAATACATTTTAAGGCGATAGCCTTTAATGTCTCATACTCGCGGTGACCGATGTCCGGTCCCCTGGCACGGTGCTTGCTGTGGCGTCTCCCCCTCAAGAGGGAGGATAAATGAGCTTTATGAACGCTGGGACGCGGATGGCGTCTGCACGATACGCAAAGCGCGAAAATACGAACGCATGCGAAGCAAAGGCAGAGAGGGAATAAAACATTTTATTGCGAACAAATAAGTCGCTAGTGGGTGGGCCTCCTAGTCCGGAAGACCATTGGCTCTTGCCGCCATCCGGGCTCGGTTGACCAGGGCTTGTTGCTGCACTGGGTCAGAGCTGGACAGGGTCGCCTCCCACTCGACTACTGTAGGATTATGGTTGGTCGATATACTGGGATTGTTTTGGCACGCCCGGACCATGTGAACTAAAGTGACCGTCTCGGGACAGAATTTACATTTCGGAGTGTACACTGAGGGATCTATCTTGGACAATACGTAAGGATTCGGAAAGGCTAATGATTGTAATCGTCGCCACGCGACCTGCGTTGCCTTTTCTAATTTAGGATCAGGTGGGGGTAGAGTGCGTCTACTCAGCCTAATGTGTTGCAGGATGTCCTGGTCAGCGAGAAGTTGCGCTGTGGATGAAGCAGCGGAGGCCCGGTGTAAGAGATCGCGGGCGGAGGCGTGAGCGAGCTCATTGCCTCGAACTCCTCTGTGCCCTGGTACCCATAGCAGTTAATCCACTGACCCTCTTGACGAGTGGCCGCAGCCTGTTGCAGTATGGAATGCGCTAAGGGGCCGACTTGACCTGTGGCGAAATTGCGATATGCCGCCTGGGGATACGTGAGGACGAAGGTGGCTTTTGGATTACGCATGGCTAAGGCAATACCGGCCTCTTCCATGGCCGTAATGCCTATTTCGGTAGCCGAGATACAGTCCACGACCTGTCCCCTGTTTACCACGGCCGCCGTGGCGCGGTTGTGCAGGGGTCCGGCGGCATCTACAAAACAGGCGTCTTCACAATCTGAATACTTGTTATATACTTTGGCTCTGGCAGCTCGCCTGTGTTTGTGGTGGACGGGGTGCATATTACGAGGCAAAGGCCGAATATTGACTTCCTTCTGCCACTCTGGTGGTAGCGATAGTTTACTGGCGACCTGCACTGGCGGATCGATGCCAAGGGCGTCTAGCGTGGCGCGACCTGCTTTGGTACGCGCGAGCCGATTGACTTGGTTCGTATGATGAGCTTCGAAGAGCTCTGACGCTGTATTTTATATGCCCATCGCAAGCAGCCTGTCATTCATGGCCATGGGGGTAGATTGAGTGCTTTCCGATATGAAAGTCGCAAGAGGCGGTCTAACTTCAGTTCATCTTTTTTCAGGATGCGCAAGTACGGAAGGCTATAAGTGACACGACTAATCACAAAGGCCTGTACAAGACGCAGTATGTCCACTTCCTTCATGCCAGGATGGCGATTGGAAATTCTAGATATCATTCGCGAGATATTGGTACAGCTAGTACGCAGCTTTTGAATTGCTACTGTGTTGTTGCCCTGATTATTAATGTAGGCTCCTAGGACGCGGATGGTTTCCATTTCCTTGACCGGGGATTGATCAAGTTTGATATTCAAAGGAATGTGGTTGCCACGTTGTCTAAATACCAGCAATTCTGATTTTGTGACGGAGCAGCGAAACCCGCATGTTCGACCGATGCGTTCCACAGTATCCGCAGCCCGTTGAAGTACTTCTTCCATTTGTCCCATGCTGCCGGTGTTCGCCCATATAGTAACGTCATCTGCGTATATTGCGTGCTTGATGCCGGGTATCTTGTTGAGTGCTCTAGGAAGATCCAGTAATGCTATATTGAACAGTAGTGGCGAGATTACTGCCCCTTGCGGTGTTCCAGAGTATCCCATTGTGATGGGGGGCTGATTTAGCACCGCCTACTCGTATGGTCAGGTGACGGTTGTGCAGGAAGTTGCGCACGTAGTCGTACGTACGTTGACCGCTTCCTATTCTAGCCAGGTTGGCCAGGATAGCCGAGTGCCGTACATTATCGAAGGCTTTTTCAAAGTCAATCGCCAGAATGGCACGCTCCTGTTGCGTGGCACCACTGGGGCGATCGATTATGTCGTGCTTTAGGTGAAATAGGACATCCTGTACTGATAAATGCGCTCTAAAGCCAAACATTGTATTTGGGAAAAGGTCCTTAGCTTCCATGTATTCAGTGAGCCGAATGTAGAGTGCCTTCTCCATTACCTTGCCGGCACAAGAGGTCAGGGAGATGGGATGAAGGTTGTCAATATTGATCGGTTTTCCGCGTTTGGGAATAAAGGTAATTTCGGCCGATTTCCATTCCTGAGTAAGTATACCATCGACCCAATACCTATTAATCAGATCAGTAAATATATTGAGCATGTCGTCACTTAAGTTGGCCATAAGGGTGGTAGTAATTTGGTCAGGACCTGGAGCCGCCCCACGACGCGTCATATCAATTGCCGCTCTAATCTCCGAAGTCGCGAAGTCTTTGTCCATTTCCGGGTTCGCGATTCCGTTGTAATCGGGGATGTGGTCAGCGCTCACGGAGGTATTGATGTCATCATCATCATCAGCCTGTCTACGCCCACTGCAGGACAAAGGCCTCTCCCATGTTTCGCCAATCAACGGAGGTATTGATGTATTTGTCCTCCAGATCTCGAAATAGTTGAGCAGTGTCTCCTGTATTAGAATGGATTGTCTGTTGAAGATTTCGATGGGCGGCTCCACGTGATTGTTCTGGGTCTATAAGATACCTGAGTAAGTGCCAGGCTGATTTAGTGTGTAATGTGCCAGTAAGGGCGTCACACTTCGCGAATCAATTTTCTTTCGCAAGTTTGATGGCATACTCCTCTGCTTGTGCCGTAACCTCCGCGATGCGAAGTTTGAGCTTGCGGTTAAGCTTCTGGCGCTTCCATAGTCTGGTCAGTTGGTGTCTTGCATACCAGAGGTGCAGCAGGTGCTGATCTACCGCTGGTGTTTCCGGGTTGGTTTTGATTTCTTTGGTCACTTCCCGCCTCAGCTGCATGAGTGTTTGCGACCATTCGTCATAGGAATTGGGCGGCTGGTGAAATGGAAAGTTTTTCGTCCTGCGGAAGGCGTGCCAATCCACCAGTCGGACTGATTTATCGGGTGCTTTATGACGACCATATGTTATGGTGGTATGGATGAGGTAATGGTCGCTGCCCAGCGCTTCCTGGGAGTTCAGCCATTTTGGATGCGGAGCATTGAGAGCCATGGTAAGGTCTGGGCATGTGTCTCGCGATACGCTGTTGCCAATCCGCGTGGGATAATCCACGTCCATGAGTAGCGTGAGCCCTTCTATCGTCATTAGGTTAGCTAGCCCTGAGGTCAAGGTCGTGCTGCATATTGGTTATTGACGAACGTAACTGCTGATATGCAGTCGGCACTAGCGTAAGCCGTGTATGTAGACAGTTTGGCTGAGTGTTGCTCGACATCTTGTAAAGCTATTACTTCTGGTATTGAATGTAAGGTTTTCATATATTGATGCAGCGATGCTGTTTTACGGCGCAGGCTGCGACAATTTCACTGCATTACTGTAAACTGCGGATCGCGGCTAGCCATCACGTGGCGTAGTGAAGGCGTCGTCGCTATCTAGATTGATGTGTAAGGCTGAAGCGGGCGTGTCACGTCGCCCAGACAGCTGCTTGACGCCCTTGGTATGCTTGCCTTCGTTGAGTTGAGTTACTTGCCGATTGTATTTGGCTATGATTGATTCCATCGGAGTGATGTACGGCGCAGTGAGTTCGTGAAATTGCTGCGTGTTTCTGGCTTCGAGTGCGCTGACGTGGCTGAAGATAGATTGCTCGATCTTCTCGGTTATGGTTGCTGCAAAAACACTGAATTTCTCATCCAAGGCTTTGTCCACCATGTCGGCTATTGAGGCCTGTTTCTGCGAAGTAGAGCTGCTGCATTGGGTTGAACCAATGTCCGTTTCTGGCGTCCTGGAAGATGGGAGGGACATCTCGCAGTGTGAAGAAGCTACAGAGGACGTCTGGGGACACTGAGTTCTCTGTATAGTGGCCTGTCGAAGAAAAGCTATTTCCTGCCTCTGCTGCGCGACTAGCTGCTTCAAATCGGTTAGCATTCGATTGTTTTTCAATAGTGCTTAAAAGCTGTTCGATTATCGGGGATTCTGTATTTTGAGAGCTATTTTGTGGGCCCTGGGAGGCGACCTTTGATGCCCAGCTCACCTGAGGACCCGTCGGCTTGAAGGCCGGGGCCGGCGTCGGCGCTGCTGACGTCTGTTTCTGTTCGTTGTGCCTCTGGATTGGCTGGGCTCCCCTGGACCGGGACCGGGACCATGATTTGGATCGGGACGCCGCCCGCTTCTTG
This sequence comes from Rhipicephalus appendiculatus, assembly GCA_030522465.1. NCBI lineage: Eukaryota > Metazoa > Arthropoda > Arachnida > Ixodida > Ixodidae > Rhipicephalus > Rhipicephalus appendiculatus. Next base: position 25,539 of record JALIZH010019733.1, on the reverse strand, counting down.
GATCGAGACCGGGAAGTAGATTTGGCGCGAGTGTCGTTGCCGGCTGCGTTGATGCTTTCTTCCTGTCCCTGGTGGTCACCAGATGGTCTCCGGCTGCAGTCGCGTGTTTGGCCAGCCTGCTGGCCTGGGGGGCTTGGCGGAGGCTGGTTGGCGATATCTGCGCGGGCAGTCTCGACAGCCGGTAGCGTGCGACCCGCCACAGAGCGCACAGCTTGGATGGCATTCGTGTGGTTGCGACGCGTCCAGTCCAGTTTTGTCGCACAGCGCACACCTTTCGGTCTCCGGCACGGGCGCGGGGCACACGTCCGTGCGGTTTCCAGACTTCCCGCACATGGCACAAACTGCGTTGGTTTTCCTGTACTATTGCACTAGGGTGGCTTCGTTGAGGACGAAGACGAGCCTTGGGATATGCTGTGTTCAAATGTCAGCGTCACTACATTTGTGGAGCCAAGCCTCCGGGCCCCGATGATTGGGTTATTAGGCGAGGTGGTATTCTCCAGAATGTAATCTGTGGTGAACGTGTTGGCCAGCCGGATTACGCCCTTGCCCATGTTGTCAGTAGCTTTGAGATAAGCTTGCACGTTGATGGTTCTGTCGGTCAACCGCAGCTGTTTCAAGCTGAGGAGGATGTGCAGCACACACTCTTCCTTGGTGCCGACGACGACCAGATTCTGTTCCCACAACGGGTGTAGGCTGTATTGATGAGCCAGGTTCGGGGCTGCTTCTGCGTTGCCGCTACGTTGGGAGATGGCTGCCCATATGGCGTTGCCGATGCTGCCCGTGCCTCTGTATAGCTTTAAGTTGCATGTTTCCCTGGGTTTGATGACGACCACGTACTCATCGGGTGCCATGTCAGGCGAGTAGCGCGGTGCACCTATATTCTTGCTGGAACCACCACCAGAAAGGGTGGAAATAGCCCCTGGAGTACAGCTTTGTCAGCGTCTCTGCCTCCGTCGGAGGTGCGCGAGCGCCGGCGCAGTTGCGACGCATTTCTCGAAGTACCCCCTCGTAATGAGGGGAAAAGTTGGCCGATGATGGAGCTGTCAGCTGGATTTCTTGTACTTGCATACTTTCCGGGTCGTAGCCACGAATAACGGGCTGCAGGGGTTGCGTCGACATGGTTTAAGCGGCGGTCGCGCGTTCGTACTTGCTGATAGGCCCGAGGCTCAGCAGCGTCCCACGCACTCGCCAAGGTTTTTCACAGATAAAAGTCCGAAATAATTGGCCCACCTCGATGTTATGGTGTCCACGGACTCCTGGTCACTCGCGGAATCGAGGGATATTGGATTTGGCATCGCAGTCCGAAACTGGCGCACACAACGATTCTCGAAACACGGAGCGTGCAAAGCATGCGTCTGCTCCGACCCGCGCCGCACCTGCGTCTTGAAGCGGAGGCAGATTAGTCTCGCGTCTCGCTGCGATTCGAGGTAAAATTAAAAAATAAAACGCGCGCACATTCTTTTTGAAAAAGACATGGCAGGGTCAGTCGAATGGCCTCAGGCTTTCGTTGAACAGTTTAGAATTTACAAAGTGTCCTTCAAGTTTTCAAATGTATCTCGATACAGAAATACACACGATTTCAGGAATATTCAGAAGTATTTATAAAATACTATCGCGATACTCTTGTATCGCGATACTGCCTAACTCTGCCATTTACGCAACGCTAAGTGTACCGTAGTTCCTCTCGGTCTTTTAGCAAGTTCCGGAAATACGGTACGCACATACTGTACGGTATTACCGTAGCACTCCTCCTTTCCCGGTCGTCGACCTCTTGCGGCGAAGGTGCCCCAACACAACAAAAGCTTTTTCAAAAATTACTGTGGGGCTGTCAAGCCTCATTGTTGCCTGTCAGTCTACGCATTGTTAACGAGACACCTGTCGTTCGGGGGACGGACTGTCACTGGAACGGGGAGCGGCAAAAGCCAAACGAGCGGGGAAGGAGGAGCGCTACCGCACTGCGTTACCGTATTTGCGTACCGTATTTCCGTAAGTTGCTAAAAGACCCTAACGAGTTTTAGCAAGTTACGGAAATGCGGTACGCCAATAATACGTTACCGTATGGCGGTAGCGCTCGTCCTTTCCCGGTTATCGATTTTTTGCTGGTGAAGGCACCCCCAACACCACATTGCAGAAATTGCAAGTGTGTACCGAGTTCTCACGCATGCTCCATGATTGCCAAGAGTCGAGGTAACTGGAACAGATTAATAATTGAGGCAAAAAAGATTATTGAAGCCGTTGATCGTTGCGTGAGTGTGGCCACCTTATCTTTATCGCAGAAAGAGTTGCGATATCTCAATGTGACTACGCAGCAATGAAACGTGACAACGCTGTCTGCATAAATAGCATCCCTGTTTTTTTCTTGCAATAAACATTGTTGGAAGTGGCGCCCTGTATTTTGTGCGTCTTCCCTTTTAGTCCATCGTCTTCTTTGCGCCTTTTATTTCGAATCATGCAATACGAACACGCCCAGTTGTTCACTCTCACAACATATAACTTGTGGTCTCACAGCATCGACGTCTGTCTGCCTGTTCCCACGCGGCCTTCCATATATTGAAAGGCCCAAGATGAATTAGCGCCGTAATTCACATCGCTGAAGCGAAACACCGCACTCACATGTGCGATTAAAGAGACATATGCGATCCAACAGTACACTGAAGGATTATAAGCAACAGAAAACACATCTTGTACTAACCATGCCGTGGCCAAGGAATACGATTTTGACTTCGGTGTTGGGAGGCAGGTGCATTTTGAACATCTGCACCACCGGTGGGCTTAGTGATCCAAGTTAGCTGAATTGCCCGTAACGAAACAGCTTGGATTGCACGGGTAAAAAGTGCATAAATGATTAACCATCAGTGGCGGGCATGAAAATACTTCGTCCGCGTTTATCGGGGTTATGCCTTAGGTCATATTTCAGAGTACTAGGTTAGCTGAAGGGGAGCCAGCGCACCTTTCTCTAATACTATGCGAAACTTATGTAGGGTTCGGTATCGTGTTCCTAATTCGCAGTTGCCTTCCTTACAATGGCCGTGTCACAGCATGTGTAGCTGCTGTATGAGGGCTAGCGCAAAAGCGGTTAAGGATACTCTGGCCTAAAAAGACCCGTCTGCAACACAAACCCATTCACTACAACTTTCGCAATTCATTAATCGCTGATAATTTTAGTTAAAAGTATTACATGAAACAGAGGGAGTTAGTCCAATTGCTCGGCCGCTGATTACACTGACATGAATAAGCGCACCAACGATGTAATTATGCTGCATTTTTACGTCATGCGAAAAGTGTGTAGATAACAAACAGCACACGTTTTATGCAACGAAATATGCAGAACCAGCCAGTCATGCAACATAGCAAAACCAGCGCTTAAGTAGCTCCATCGTCTGGAGCTACCTAAGCGCTGGAACCAAAAGTCTGGAAAAAAGAATGAACGACTCGGAAAACCAAAGTAGAAGGTCCAATCTTATAGTATATCTTAGCGGAAACAGAAAGTGAGAACAGTGAAAAGTTAGAAAATTGGCCGCGTATCTGCGTGCTTCGCTGCAAATGTCTTGTGCCGGCCGTACTATTATGTTTTGCCTTGCCTCAAACAGCGCCTACTTTACATTGAATTGGCTGCATCTGGCTGGCATTGATAAAACACTAGGGTCTTTAGAATTGCGTACCTATGTATTTTCTAATAAAAGAACGCACGACCTGACACTAACATATTAATGTTGCGCCTCAGGTATGCGTAGTATTTGCTTTTTCATCGAATATGTTCACAAGTATGAACGTAAACACCAGTTCAAGATAGCTGGGCGTTCGGAAAGTGGTTAAACTTTGGCCGAGTAGCTGAATCGGGTTACGGACAGACAGACAGACCAAAATTTTTGCGTTCAAGTATCCCAAGAAAGGCTATCGTCTTTAAAAACTGTCAATAAAGCCATTATCCAGGACATCCTCGGCTTGCAGCCCGTGGCCATAGAGCGAATTCATCGTCTTGGCAAACCGGCCCAGAACAAAACGAGACCAGTAATTTTAAGGCTTCTCGACTCTAGACAGAAACCAATAATATTGCGGGAGGGACGCAAGCTGAATAACACGGGTCTGTCTATTGGGGAAGATTTCTGTAAGAGAACACGAGAGATGAGAAGATTGCTGTGGAATAGCGCAAAGGCAAACCGAGAACAACATGACAAAGTTTCATTGTCATTGGACAAACTTCACATAAATGACCAAGTGTTCACCTGGGACGAGAGCAAGGGGGAGAGGGTCCCGCTGAGAAAAAACGCAGAAGCAAAACACCCAAACACAGCTGAGGAACTAACGCTACTAAATGTAAACGCCAGAAGCATTTTAAATAAGACTGAAGAGCTTGAAAATTTGCTTCTTGCACATAATCCTGATATAGTAGCGATAACTGAGACGTGCCTTTCCCCGGCTATCTCAGATCACGAAGTAGTGCCTCCAAATTATTGCACCATTCGAAAAGACAGACCGTCACGTGGTGGTGGTGTGGCGCTGTTGAGAAAGAAATCCCTTCCATTCGTACCCTTACCAGATGTGACGGACGCTGAGGTGGTGTTCTGCAGAATCATCTGCAACAACACTGCCATAATTGCAGGCTGCGTTTACCAAAGTCCCGACTCGAAGGAAGATTGTGTCGGGAAAATACAGGAGTTTCTGCAGAGCCACGCCCCCCGCCTGAGAATTATCATCATGGGAGACTTTAACTTGCCAGACATTAATTGGAACACAAAGGAATATTCATCACATACTTCTCAATCACTGATTGATCTGATGTTGAATTTTAATCTAGAACAAGTAGTTAGTCAAACAACGCGCTCGCAAGGCACTGCAAACAACATACTTGACCTAATCCTCCTCAGCGATCACTTCCCAATAAACGCAATGCAAACTAGTATTGTCGAAGGAATATCCGACCACGATATATCGATATGCCACCTACCCTTGTCATGGTCTATTCCAAAAAAGTCCTTTGAAAGCAAAACCATTGACTTTGAGAAATCGAACGACGCTGGCGTTTCGACATACCTGACACATGAATTCACATTATTTTCAGATATTGCTTCTGGTCCATCAGCAGACGTAAATGCCATCTGGATAAAGTTTAAGAGAGTAATACATGACTGTATTGCCAAATTTATACCGTGAAAAACTAGGAAACTAAGAAAATACAGTCCATGGGTAACGCGCGAGGTAATTCATGCCAAACGAAAAGTTAAAAGGTTACGTCGCTCATTGAAAAAGACAGAAAGTCAATCAGTTCAATCTAAGCTTATCAGCGCCAAGGAAGAGCTGAAACTAAAGCTGAACCAGTCACGTAAACAATACTTCAATACTATCCTACCGGATTTCCTAAAAAATAATCCACAGAGATCTTGGAATCACTTTTGTGAACGTAATACTTTAACGCCAGAAAGGCCTCATGATGAAAATGTTGTCCAAGCTGATGCATTCGATAAGTATTTTCAATCTGTATTTACTACAGATAATGGGTTTCAGTAGCGTAGCCAGAAATTTTTTTCGGGGGGGGGGGGGGGGGGTTCAACCATACTTTATGTATGTTCGTGTGTGCGTTTGTATGTGTGCGTGCATATATACGCAAGCAAAACTAAAAAATTTCAGGGGGGGGGGGTTCAGCCCCCCCCCCCCCCTTTGGCTACGCCACTGATGGGTTTCTTCCCTTAATTGTTTCTACAGGTTCCAGCATTGACCCACTTACGATATCTGACTCGGGAATTTTTAACCTTCTTGGATTAGACTCAAAAAAACCTAGCGGCCCTGACAATGCTCTAAACGAATTCCTAAAGCGATACACAGAATGGTGAAGCAGATACCTTGGCATTATCTATCGCATTTCACTTTCAACTGCGCGTGTGCCAAATGACTGGAGGCAAGCAAAGGTGATACCAATTCATAAATCAGGCGACACAAACTATCCTTCAAACTACCGACCCATTTCTCTTACCAGTACATCATACAAGATCCTAGAACATATAATTTTAAAACACCTGACAGTATATCTCGAAGAAAATCGCATACTATCACCTAGCCAGCACGGTTTTAGACGCGGGATGTCAACAGTGACACAAATAACGGAAGTTGTTCATGGCCTCGCATGAACGATTGACAATCGCGGCCAAACAGATATTATATTCCTAGACTTCAGTAAAGTGTTTGATTGCGTGTGTCACAAGAAGTTAATTGCAAAACTAGAGGCAATAATTGGCGCTGGAAACATTTCAGCTTGGATTGGCGATTTTTTATCCCAGCGTTTGCAATTTGTTTATCTCGATGAAGCGTCATCCGATATTGTTCCCATCTCGTCTGGTGTACCACAAGGCTCGGTCTTAGGGCCCTTACTGTTTTTAATTTATATTAATGACATTGTCCCTAACACTGAATGCAACATAAAACTTTTCGCAGATGACTGCATTATCTATAAAGAAATAATGTGTTACGAAGACCACCTCACCCTAAACAGACAACTTAACGTGATAAACACCTGGTGTGAACAATGGCAAATGTGTATTAACACAGGAAATCTGTGTCAATGACGGTGACAAGAAAGAAGAACCCATCAGAATTTACTTACTCACTTAGTGACACTAAACTAACTAAAGTTCATCAACGCAAATACATAGGACTAACTCTTACATCTGACCTCAGGTGGAACATACACATTGCCAACATCTCCTCAAAAGCCCCCCCGAAAGTTGTTCTTTCTTAAAAGGTCCCTGAAGTCTGCTCCCACCCATATCAAACTCCTCTGTTATACAACCTTTGTGCGGCCACTACTAGAATACGCTAACACTGTTTGGTTCCCTCACAATATTACTAACATAAATAAACTAGAAAAAGTTCAAAGAAAAGCGATATGGTTCATTCATAACAAATACAGACGTACTGACTCGCCCACTGAACTTCTCGCATCATCCGGCCTAGACACACTGACAGTCAGAGCAAAACAAGCTCGTTTCAAATTTATGCATAACCTTCTGCACAACCGCTTCAACATAAATTCTTCAAATTGCATCAACTTCTCTAATTCCCGGATATCACGTAATAAACCCGATAAAACGTTATATGAATACTTTTGCAACTCCAACACATTTAAATACTCATTTTTTCCTACTGCAGTTAGGGAGTGGAGCCGCCTTGACCCAGCAATAGCAAACATTGAATCACCGTCAACTTTTTGTTATGCGATATAAAATGCGAAACAGCCCTCAAGGATCCCTTGAGGTCGAGTCTCGAGTCGAGGAGCGTTTGTCAACACGAGCCTATGTATTTTGATACAAACCTTCCAGCTGTCTTTCTCCGGTCACTATAGCCGTTGCTTTTTGCGTGCGCTCACTTACAGGCATTGACCATGTATATTACGATGCTGCTCTTCTTGCGTCCGTGAGTGCAACGCGCTAAGCGTCGCCATGTGATGTCCCCGACTCCTTCGACCTGTTTAGGAGAGTACACAAGTAAATAAGCTTTAAAAAGTCGACTACGCCTTTTGCGAGATATGAAATTTATTTTTATGATGAGCCTCGGTGACACGGCAATAACCATTTGCCCCCCCCCCCCCCTTTTTTTTTTCATCAATTAATAATTGCTGGCGCGCTCTGGCTTCGAGGGTACTCTTTACGACAATGAGAGAGATCGACGAACTCGTTTTCCGAGAAGGCCGCTCCTGAGAAAGGGATCGCTCGCTGTCGTGTGTCCGCGGGCGAAACCCTTTTCCGGAAGAAGTGTTCTTCCTGAAAGGGACCCTGCAACACTTTTTCAGCGTGGTAAAAAAACGCTGCCGATCGGTTGTCGAGGCGCTTGAGAACACGCGAGCCAAACATTATAGTGCTGCACGCGGCCAGGAATTCAGAATTCATTCTGAAAGTCAGCTAGAAATCACTCATCCTTCTCTCTACAAATGATGCCATATACCCAAATTGCTGCGCCATGTACCCAAGCCTACGGCCGTTTGGTGAATTAAGCATGACGAGCTGCATAATGCCGCCAACCGCCCGCGCGCGCGTGCGCGATCACACTGAAAGTAAGCCGCACGTTCGAATAAAAATGAAAAAAAAAAAAAATTCAGGCAGCTCCGCCCTAGTGATGTCAGCCTGAAGGGTGCGCGGAGCTGGGCAGCCTTCTTTGTTTCTCTCCGGTTTTCTGCTTCTTTCCTCCTCTCTTTATTTCCTGTTCCCTGTTCCAGTTTTTTTCTCCGTTCTTGCTCTTTATTTCTATTTATTTCTATTTTTCTTCTTGTTCTTTTTTTTCTTTCTATCTCTTTCTATTTCTCGCTTGCTTCCTCTTTCAATTTTTATACGTGGTTTGTGTTGTCGCGTTTCCCTAGCCATAGTAGCAATGTCCGAACAGTCGGTGTATGAGATAAGGCACGACTAAAGGACATGATATATTTGAGTGGTTGCCGAGTCATTGCGGAATTGTCGGCAATGACCGTGCGGATGAAGCTGCAAGACCGGCTCATGACCAAGACCTGCGGGCACCCATACCGCTCTTGAGAACGGACGCTGCGCGGCGACTGCAATCACTCGCTCGCCGTATCATGCTTCTACAACGGCATACGCAGGGCAAGAAGCGTCCCTACGAAGGGACGCTTCTTCCCTCCTTGTCATCCCCCCTCCCTGCGTAGCTTTCAGCGCGCTCGCTGGTATACGAGAAGAGAGAGAGAGCGCTTAAAGTGTGCGGCAAATCCTCAGTGTTTTATGCCGGGGTTCACCACGGCTCCACTGACGTATTTCCGTCACGGATATGGCGTTGTAAAATATATATACTCAGAGATGGCACAGAAAAACTAGAAGAAAAAGCTCCGTCGCCGGGAGTCAAACCTACGACCCCTCGCTCCGCAGCGCGCTGCGCGAACCGAATCGCCCATCAAGCATACGTTCTTCAGCTTGCCAACGGCGAGCTATATATATATATATATATATATATATATATACCTACACCATTTACTACTGGCGTTACTCGGAGATCGGTGACTTTAGCGTGTTCTTGTTCTTACTGACGAGATGGCGCGAATTGTCCCGAGGATGCAATTTAAAAGTCGTCGTCCCGCGCGTTGCGATGTGCGCGCGCCTCAATAGGGCATTGTCGTTCGTGCGCCCGCACTTATCTCCAGATCGGGGCTGTTTGTACGTCTTGGGCTTTCACCGCAACTGTGCGTTGAAGTTAAAGAGAGCACGAAGTTCACTTCGCTCGCTGCAGCAACCGCGCTAGCGAAGGAACAGAGTGCTTTTAAGTGTTGAGCTGTGACAGTTCGCGCTTGTCGTCTGTATGTTCTTTTCGTGCGTTCTTTCTGCTTGAGAAACGTGCTGCAAGTTTCGAGGAGCTTGTCGTTCTTCGCGTGACATTACAATTTGTTGCTATAGCATTGATTCCTTCTACCTTGTGGCGAAACAATGCACAATAAACGCTCAACTACCTCTATCAAGACACGTTTCACTTTCGCGTGATACCAATTCTGACAGAGGCATCAGTCATGTTTTCCCCCTTTCCCTTATCCCCTGTGCGGAGTAGCAGGCTAGAGCGCACTAGCTCAGGCCGACCCCTCTGCCTTCCAATAAATTATCTCTCTTTCTTTTAACTACGCTTCTACTTGACCGATTCTGAAATCTATTGTGCCAGTCGATCCGTGAGAAATAAGATGTTTTAATGAAGCCATTAGACGATTACTCGTAAAAGCGTTGCAGGGCCCCTTTAGAAGACTTTCAAGTGCTCGTGAGACAGGGGCATAAAACTCGATGCTTACGCATCACACAGACAACTTCGAAAGGAAATTATGCGTGGATTATTTTTTTTTATTTCGACCATAACCGAAACATTCTGGTACGTGCCATCCACCATGTTCTTTGTTTATTTATTTTTTAATGCGAGATATACGAATCGTACCGAAAACCTTCCCGACAGTGAAACACCCTCCTTCCACTGAAGCACGCGAAGCAAAACTCCGCTCAAGCAAAATGTAAGTTAAACTAAAAAGCACGAGCAATTATTAATCTTCTTTATTGTCGACCTGACATGCGCACAACTGTCCCTAAAGTTTCAGAAACAGACAGACAGTAAACGTTCGCCATTTATGAGCGCGAATGGTGGTTGGTGAATATCACCAACGACTCCGACAGGCTTCCGTGCATGTGGTTATAGCACTCGAGAACTATATACGGTGTCCATTTTCCTAGCTGTACTCGCGGACAACTTTTCTTGGCAATGAAGGGAAAGCTACGGGGGCGGAGCATCTGCACACGTACCCAGTAGTCCGGTGTGGCATGCGGGTCGTACCGCTGTGGAAAGTGATGGCTGCGCGCAATCAGCGTTGCATTTCGACACAGACGCCGCTCAGCGTTTGAGGCACTGGCAAAAGGCGCGACTTTCTCACGAGTTCAAAAACGCAAAGTGGCAACCTATAAAGTACAACAATCACAAATACCTCATTGGCGTGCGCTACGCTGTGTCTTAAAGAGCTACATGTAAGAAATGAAAGGAGTATTTTTTATATCTTACGAAGAAAAGACGGACGCAATTGTGAGACTACATTAATTAGCGGTGAGATACGCGCGATTTGGCTCTGTAGCCTTCGCTTCAGTACCAAGAAAAGTTGTCCCCAAGTATAGTTGTTTACCTTCTTTCTCCATATATTTCTTCATAGGGGCAGCGTACTGCTCTGCATACTACAGGGCTCCAACTTGCTGACCATTTGTTCTAAACAAACGCGCACTCTTGTGACAGGTTAGCGCTCTCACACATTAGAGCAGATAGTACACTAATTCTCCGACCATTTTCTTTTTTAGGAGCGAAGCTCCTTAGGCTGGCACCCCGCCGTCGCCGTCGCCGGTGAAGCTCCCTGGCACGGTGCCAGCTGTGGCGTCTCCCCCACGCGGGAGGATAAATGAGCTTTATGAGCGCTGGAACGCGGATGGCGTTCTGCACGATGCGCAAAGCGCAAGAATACGAACGCATGCGAAACGGAGGCAGATTAGTCTTGTAGAGCAAGGAGACGAGACGGCGGCTATCAAGGCCGTGCCGTGGTTGCAGCTTTTATTGGCACGCAGACGTAGCGAGGCGGTAGCGGCTGCCGCGTCCAGTCAGGCCAAGAGCCAGACCGCTCTAACTAGCTCGCGCCACCACGAGCCACGCGGCGCTCTTCTTCTTCGCTGGTTGACTGGCCGCGAGTTGCGCGACGCTACATCGGCTTCCCCCCTACGGATTGTCGCTCATGTACATAGATCTGTCCCTCTCGTTTTTTTCTTTTGTATGTTTCAAGTCGCGCAAAGCGCTAGGGGGGAGCCCATGTAGCGTCACGCCAGTCTTGTTCAGCTGGCCGCGAAAAGAAAGAAGGAGCCGCGTGGATCGTGATGCGCGAGCCACGAGCAGGACAGAACGGTCTGGCTCTTGGCCTGGCTGGACGCGGCAGCCGCTACCGCCTCGCTAAGTCTGCGTTCCAAATAAAGCTGCGACCACGACACGGCCTCGTCAGCCGCCGTCTCGTCTCCTTGCTCTACAGTCTCCCTCTCCCTCCTTCTTCTTCGGTTCTGCCCTCCCCCCCTCAAACCGGCGAACGCGAGAAACCATCACTTCGCCCTGTCGTCCGCCCACTGGTTGGTCCGTTGCCTGGACAATGAAACGCCGCGCGCGCCGAACGCCGTGTGCGTCCCATTTCTAAGGAGCTTCGCTCGTCGGTTGTATTGGTACACGGAAGAACTGCTAGTTTTTTATTGCAGTGCTTCAATTTTCAGCAGTACAAATTTTCTACAATTGTTTCATGTACAATAGTGATTCCATGCGAGGTACCCAATCGGGAATATCCTTTTGCATTTTTCGCAAGTCCAGAAACGAAGTTAAGGACTCTCGGAAGTATTCTATAGCTCGTCGAGCATCCACATCAGCATGACGCATAGCCATGCGCGACCTCCAAATACTATGCAGTCGCCGCGCAGCGTCCGTTCTCAAGAGTGGTATGGGTGTCCGCAGGTCTTGGTCACTTGCTCGTCGTATCACGCTTCTACAATGGAATACGCAGGGTTTTTCCAACGCACGCCTGTATTCTATTGACCCAAATTTGCAACTTCGTTTGCCATCCGACCTCTCACGACGCGATGCAACCTTACTGTGTCGCATGTGGTTGGGCGTGGCATACACGAATGCGTATTCGTGTCTCATTGGAATGGCCAGCAGTGCGGCACGCGACTTTTGCGCCTGCGAGGAGACGCTGGAGCACATTCTATGCCACTGCCCATCATACAAGACTCAGCGACGTGTATTGGAAGCCAAGCTCCGTCACCTGGATCCAAGACCACTGACCGAAAAGAAGATCCTGGGACCTTGGCCTACGGTTTCGCATATGCGCAAGGCCACGACAGCACTCTTGTGCTTCTTGAGGACCACCGGACTTCACGAGCGCCTGTGAACGAACACCGCGAGTTCGTGTTGTGTAGTGTCAAGCTAACTGTGCAGCCATCTCTTTCTCAATCTTCTTCTTTCTTCTCTATCCTTTCCTTTCTATTATTCCCCCCTTTCCCCACCCCACGTGTAGGGTAGCCAACCGAGCCAAAGCTTGGTTAACCTCCCTGCCTTTCCTCTTCGTTTTTCGCTCTCTCTCTCCAAATACTATGCAGAGCCAATAACATGATGATGTCATACGTAAATTCATCCTCGTTTTCAATGGCCAGATACCTTATTCTCTGTGCGTCCAGTGGGAAATCCTTATTTAATGTCCTTTGCAGGACATCCCAGAAGGACACCCCGTCCCAGCAATCGAGAAAAACATGCGATTATTTCTGGCTTCCGACACAGAAAGCAGTGATCGAATAACCCACGGAACGAATAACCGTTTTTCAGACAACCACGCCTTAACTGGCAAGACACCAGCATAAAGCTTGAAGGAGAATGTTTTGGCCCCTTGACGCAAGGCATGCTTTTAACACGCTTTAACACTTTGCTCCATGTTCCACCGCAGTATTGAGAGCGGTAAAGAGGAACTGGAAGAACAACGTCGCTTTGAAACAAAGTTTTGCGCCAAGCTTCTATGACTTACAGTTCTCGCCAGTGGCGGCATGGTTCGCGATTAACACGGTGCCGGCGCATGTACAGAAATTCGGGTGTACACAAATAGGCCCTCGAAGGTGTGCCTATCACGTGCTATTTCTATGCGCCATTTATAACGCGAAACGTTTTTGCCGCGGTCCTGCAGTGATGTATTTCTGTGACGGAAATGACGTCGCAAAAATGCGTACGATCAGATGACAAAGAAAACCTTGAAGAAAAAAGTTTCGTCAACAGGAGTCGAACACACGAGCTCTCGGTCCGCGAGAACAGGTGCCGGGCACGCTATTCACTGTGTCACGGTCATACACTCTGGAGGCTTTTCAAACGCGCCTTTCATATCTCCGAATTTCCTCTCACAGTGCTCTTGGTAGGCGGCAGTGCTGGGCAGTATCGAAGATACATGTATCTTAGATACTCTTTGGGTATCTTGTATTTGTATCACGATACATTTTGTAAGGCGAGTATCTGTATCAGTATTCCTGATACATTCGATATTGTGTCGTGTATATTACGAAAACAGTCACAGTTTCACCGCAAAGGTGAAGCAATGAATGCGATAACAACAAATTCTAATGTTATTCGAACTGAGGCTGGCAGCTACCTCTTTTGGATCCGATCTCACGCAACTCTACAAAATGCTTGTTTATTAGCATACGGCCGCTCCAGGGACACCGTTCGCCGCCCGCTGTCGGCTGCTGAGATTGCGAGATAACGCGTGCGCCAGGGACGACCGCGCTCGTAAAACCAAAGGTCGCAGTGGCTGCATAAGCCCCCCCCCCCCCCTCCCCATCGCGTTTTTCCGCGCTTGTTAAAGACGCGCGGGGCGCTTCCTCTCTTCTTGAGCATTCCCCGGCTGGTCGAACAGGCGGGGGGGATCTTATCCCATACGCCTCGGAGCAACGTAGATGGGCCGGCTCGTTTGATGTCCGCTTGAGCCGCGTTTGTCGCCCCCCGCTCCCGCGCTGTTACCCGCGGGTAGAACGTACGATGCGCTAGGGGATCTATCAATTTGGACTTTATACGCGAAATGACAGCGGCGGCGCCGGCGACGGTGACGGCAAAAACCCGTTGAGACTGTCCATATAATTTCTATCGCAATAATACAGGATACTGCTATAAAAACAACTGAGTGCAAAACAATAAACGTTGGAGGAATTCCGTTTCTCAAGCTGCTACTGCGGCCACTCACAGTGAATTCACGCGAAGGAATTAAGCCAGCAACACTGGCACGAAATTTGCACTATCATGGACAAGCAAATAGGTTTTGGCAAAACATGGCATCTTCTCCGCCATCTTTTAGACCCTGAGAACAACAGAGCAATCCACCGTCAAAATATCAATAAGCTTATACATGATTACACAGGTACGGAGGAGGAGCTCTTGCGAGAGGTAGCAAACATACACATCTCCCAAGCTCCTCCTCGCCTGCACCCGGATTATACTGGTCAAACAAATGCAGCTCTTGACGAGGAATTTTCCGAAGCAGATATTCGCGCAGTACTACATCGCCTTAACACCAAATCCGCTCCTGGTCTTGACTCCATTACGAACAAGACATTACGTAACCTTGACGATGAATCTATTACTCATCTTACGGACTACATTAACACATGCTGGACCACAGGTCGTTTGCCCTCACAATGGAAAGCTGCCAAGATGATTCTGATCCCCAAACCGGGGAAGCCCCTGAACATTAACAACCTCAGACCCATCTCTCTAACTTCCTGTGTGGGAAAACTCATGGAACACGCCTTCTTAGCTCGACTAACAGATTACCTTGAGGACAATGACGTTCTCCCGCACACTATGTTAGGCTTCCGGAGGCACCTATCATGCCAGGACACCATGCTGCAACTAAAACACCACATCATAGACAACACGGACCGCTCAACCAAAGCTATATTAGGTTTAGATCTGCAGAAAGCGTTTGACAGCGTTACACATACTACAATACTCCAACAGGTTAACGCCTTAAATCTGGGAGCTCGGACCTATAACTACATTCGCGACTTCCTTACGAACCGACAAGCCATTGTTAAAGTGGGTGCGCTCACATCATCTGAGATACCCATAGGTAGCGCGGGAACTCCACAGGGCTCCGTGATATCACCTCTGCTCTTCAACCTAGCTCTTCTTGGCTTGCCCTCAAAGCTGTCCGTGATTCCCGGGCTTCATCACAGCATCTATGCCGATGATATCACCATCTGGGTATGTAACGGTAGCGACGGCTCTATAGAAGAACGGCTACAGGAAGCGGTAAACGTGGTAGAACACTACCTATGCGGAACAGGGCTCTCTTGTTCGGCGGAGAAGTCCGAACTCCTCCTATACCGCCCCACACTCAAAGGCAGACCACCCAAACAGTATAGTCCAACATGCTCATATGCAGACATTACCCTGAAGACGGCCGATGGACGTGTCATACCGACAGTCGATAAAATACGGGTATTAGGACTTCTTATTGAAAGCAAAGGCACAAACGGTGAGACAATCCGCAAATTAGAAGCTAAAGTCGCGCACACGATGCGACTCATTAAAAGAGTCACTAACAAACATCAGGGCATGAAAGAAGGGAGTATTCTCCGGCTTATCCACTCCTTCGTGCTCAGCCACATTACCTATGTCGCTGCCTACCACCGATGGTTCGCGGCAGAGAAAACAAAACTCAACGGTCTCATTAGACGAGTTTACAAACAGGCGCTAGGGCTTCGGCAGAGTACCAGCACGGAACTCCTTCTTCAACTAGGCCTTCATAACACGCTTGAAGAAATTATTGAAGCACAACAGGTCTCGCAGTACGAGCATTTGAGTAATACTAAAGCAGGCCGCCACATTTTAGACAGTCTCGGAATTTCTTATCACACACAACAAGGCATCAAATACGACATACCACGCGAAATCCGCACTAAACTCATAATACCCCCATTGCCCAAGAACATGCATCCCGAACACAACAAAGGCAGAAGAATCAGTAGAGCCAGAGCCATGCTCCATAGTTTTGGACACAATGAGGAGGCGGTCTTTGTCGATGCAGCGCGCTATCGAGATTATCGCTGTTTTGCTGTTGCGGTTATAGACCATACGCACAAATGCATCACCAGTGCTTCTATCAACACAATTCACACGGAAACGGCGGAGGAGGTAGCTATCGCGCTGGCCATAGCTCACACCGATGCCCAATACATTCTCAGTGACTCCCAAACGGCAGTCCGAAATTTCGCAAATGGTAGGCTCTCTCCAGTGGCATTACGAGTTCTTACTAAAGGCAAAACCCGCTCTGACGAACAAAGCGCATCCATCCTCTGGTTTCCCGCCCACACACCTGTCGACCACACGGAGGTCAACCTTAACGAGGTGGCGCACAACGTGGCTCGAGGTCTCACGTTCCGAGCTGCGTCTGCGGTTGATACCACCCGCAAGGACTCTCTTGTGGACGAATGGGAGTGGGGGGATAGATTAACCAAATTCAACGATATTACCCAGCACTATAAAAGTCAGCGAAGGAAATACCCTCCGCCCCACCCTAAACTCAGCCGGGCCCAGTCCGTTCAATGGCGGCAATTACAAACAGGCACCTACACTAATCCCGTAATTATGAAGCACATTTACCCCGATTTGTATATCACTAACTCATGCAAGTACTGCAATAATAGGGCCACACTAGCGCATATTCTCTGGGAGTGTCCAGCACTAATTGGCAACACTAGGGACGCGGCCTCCAATGAGGACCGTCAGGTGCGTTGGCGGACCGCGCTACTCAGCTCAGATCTAGACCACCAACTCTGGGCGATCCAGCAGGCCAAGGAAGCTGCCGAGAGACACGGTCTCACGGCCGGCTCCTAGGCGGGAACCCAGCCCGGCAACCTGCAGGAACTGAATAAAGTTATTCACTCACTCACTCATATCCTTTCCTTTTTTTACATCCGCGGATGTCATGATGCTACCTCGTAAACACTTTACTCTTCTGTGTACTGCGATGCCTGAGGCGTCTTTCGCGCAAGTCCTTGTGCTTCTATATTGTCGTTATTGAAATCTCTCTTGCGTGGTGCTCCGTTACGAAGTATGCAGTATGCGTCTCGCGACTTTCGCACAACAGCGATTCGAAAGATTTCGGGGATGTAAGTTTGACTTACACACCATTAGATGGACTTATATGCAAATGAGCTTCTAACAACCATCGCACCACAATTGCTGACTTCGCAAGGTTGCGAAATTGAACTCACTTTATAGTAATCGAAATTATAAGAAGACTTCTTAAATTTGTTTGGAAGGAGATTCTAAAACCATGTATAATGTACTCTGTTTTTCTCTTGAGTGCCCCCCGCGAGCCGTTTTATGCTATTTTCCACAGGCACTGAGCTTTCAATTATCTGACCTTAACATCTAAGTTGATGAAATATCGTGCCCAGTTATAGCTTTTAGGGGTGTCGCCTGTACCGTGTTTATACAGGGTGTTCCACGTAAGTACAACCAAATATTCACAAAGATGTGGTTAACATCAACTGAATGACAGGAACGACATAGTTTGCCGTCATGCGGCGCTCGTTAGGGCATTTTTATCTTTCGCTTAATTTGTTAATTAACTAACATCGGTACATTATGCAACATTTCTAATATTCACTTTAGGACGACGTGCGTTTCGTTACGTTGTTGAGGGCATAGTGCGACCGATCCAATTTTTTGTGGAACGTACAAGCTGCGTGGTGTTTTTTTTTTTTTTTCCGGCGTTTGAAGAATTCCTGCAAAACATGACCACGTGATTGACCGTCGTGCGCTACCGTACGGCAGCACTTTCAAGTATCTTTGCTGATCCCTGGTCGGCGGAGTGGTGTCGGCGTCTGGGAGCGGTAAAGTGAAGTTATGCATCATGACCGTGGCCTGCGCGGTTAGCTTCCGTAACGCGTCGGTGTTAAGCGTTCGTAACATTCGGCGCGTTTCTGATTGGAGAAGTGCAGTTTTGTCAACACCTTCACACACCGCGAGGTGGCTAACTTAGCCCAAGCCTGACCCCCGTATTCTGAAACAAGCCTCGACTCGAATTTCGTCCTTCACTTGAGCGAGTTGAGCAAAGCGCCGCTGCTCGACTGAAAATGACGCCGCACTTCTCTGGAACTGCTGCAGATTATCGCAGATACGCAGTCACTTGTTCTGCCTATAAACGGCGCTCCCATCGACTTTCTCAAGTGAACATGGAGTGTTGAGTGAAGGGGCGTTCTAGAATACGGGGCTCAGCCTCGGTCATAGCGTTCATCCATATTAAAAATACCTTGTTGCCAGTCCAACGCTTGTCCTGTGTCCTCCTTCGCCTTGTGTTTTTCCTCTGGTCCGGCCGTGGTGTTCAATAACTCTTTCTTGAATGAAAAACGCTGCGCAAAATACACGAGGACAGAAAGAAACACTCACAACAGACGAGCGTCAACTGAGTTTATTTGAAGAAACACGAATACTTACACAGGAAAAGAACATTATCGCCATCATGACGTGCTAAGACTCTATCGCGACATGAAGGTAACACAATAATAATAATAATAATAATAATAATAATAATAATAATAATAATAATAATAATAATAATAATAATAATAATAATAGTAATAATAATAATAATAATAATAATAATAATAATAATAATAATAATTTCATTTCATTTTCATTTCATTTTATTAGCCTGTCAGCCCAATTTGGGCTATAACAGGGGTGGGAAAAAACATACATACACAAAAAATAAGTACTCCCTATGGGAAACGTGCAGTACCTACAGGGGGGCGCAGCAGTGCACTGCACCTATGCGCCGTCAGCGCCGCGAGTGGCGACTTGCGGCCACTTCAGTGTCAACTGGCGTGCTACGAATCGTCGTCTCTCCGTCAGCTACGCCCGCGTTGTATGTAAGCGCGTGTGCGCGAAGGCGACAGGTTTGATAAAATTGAAGGACATTTTGTACATTCCAAAGTGTGTTCGGCGAAAGCGTGTGGCCATTCCACTGACGGAAAGACGGACGGACAGATGGACATCCGGACGGACGGACATCCATCCGGACGGACGGATGGACGGACATCCGGACGGACGGACGGACAGACGGACATCCGGATGGACGGACATCCGGACGGACGGACAGAAGGACGGACGGACATCCGGACGGACGGACGGATGGACGGAAGGACATCCGGACGGACAAACGGACATCCGGACGGGCGGACAAACGGCCAGACGGACATCCGGACGGACGGACGGACAGACGGACGGACATCCGGACGGACGGACGGACATCCGGACGGACGGACAGACGGACATCCGGACGGACAGACATCCGGACGGACGGACGGACATCCGGATGGACGGACAGATGGATATCCGGATGGACGGACGGACGGAAGGACATCCGGACGGACGAACGGACAGACGGACATCCGGGCGGATGGACGGACGGACATCCGGACGGACGGACTGAGGGACATCCGGATGGACGGACGGACGGACATCCGGACGGACGGACGGACAGACGGACATCCGGACGGACGGACGGACAGACGGACAGACGGACATCCGGACATCCGGACGGACGGAGGGACGGACACCGGACGGACGGACACCGGACGGACGTGAGCATGAGACATTAAAGGCTTTCGCCTTAAAACGGGTAGGCTTCCAGAAAGTTATCAGTGCATGATTCTTTTGGGACCCCAAACGAGGAGAAATGACATAAATTTACGGAATCAATCATGTTTTCGATGTGACGTAGCACAGACGCGCGGCAGAGTGTTTTGAAAGGGCGATTCGTGCGGCCGGCCAGCGTAAAGCTCGAAGCATAGACCGTCACCATCGATGTTTGTAAACATGATTTCTTGCCATTTTGCCTGGTTATTGTCGAGTAAACGATGACATTTGTGTCTGACATGTGTTAGACAACCCCTTGCTATGCGCGCAAGTAATACGTATACAGTCGCCGAACTGCCCGTGTTGCATTTAGTAATGCGTGGCATTTGCGCGAAGTTTTCTGTGCAGTAGTTCAGCTCCGTTTGTAGGCGTTGCTCGGGCTGCATGGGTTCTGGAGTTAATTTGTCACGTGCCAGCTTTGCACGCGATATGATCAGCTGTCACGTAGCGCAATATAACGGCGTGGCCCGGCTTCGCTTGCACGCACAGTGCTGTTAAGGGCTATGGCAGTACATGAGGAATAAATTTTGAAATTCTCGTGGTCTGCGACGCATTTTGCCTGGCATGCGTGACTTCTTCCTTAATGTTACTGTTTTCGAACTGCGATACGGGGGGAAAAACAGCAGCAGTGTATAGGGAGAATTGCTGGATCTGTCGATTGCTTTTCGCAAACGAATTGTGGACTACACACTCGAGATGACTTTTCCGGATGCCCCTCGGTTCCTCCAGCACGTTAAAAATATCAGTTAACAAGCGTGGAGAGTAAATTCACAGCGAACAAGCTACAGCATGTACTTTCATAAACGTGCCCGCGGGATCACTTGATTTACGTGGCGTCATAGGCTTGCGCATGAGGGAGGCGGCCGCCCCCTCTAGTCACCTAAGGAGGGGCGCAAAGTCTGCCCCATACATTGACTTAATAGGGAAGGGAGGCGCTGCGCCGAGCGGTCTCCCCCCTCTGAAGGGGAACCCTTCGCACGCCTACGCGTGGCGTCCACTAATCCAGTGTTCCCGCCGGTTTCTGAAGCACAGTCACGGCGAAAAACTGAAAAACTTTGTTCCAGGTTCGTAGTTCTCCTAGTTATCGGCACATTTTACGACACAGCAATTCATACGCGACATTGCGAAGCACCGCTAACAACCTGACACGCCTGCACTCATGGGTCGGGCTGCTGCACGGAACACGCCAATTCCTTTCGTTCACTCCCGCACCGAGGCGCTACCGGCTCAGTGCACGTTCCCCATAGAAACAACTATAATACATAACAATGAATGACAAAGAATAGCCAAAGCACTTCACTCTGCAGCACAGAAAATAAGCACAAAAGGAACTATACTTCTTTAAACACGACGTCATTTAGGTTTTTTAAGAAAGAAGGTACACATTCAGATAATACAGCAGAATTTGGCAGCCTATTCCACTCGCTAATCGCCCGTGGAAAGAAACTGAACTTGAAACAATCGTTGTGTGATCTGGGAGGAGGAATGTACATGTTATGGCGGTGTCTTGATGTATGCCCAGTTATTTATTTATTTATTTATTTATTTATTTATTTATGAATACTGCGATCTTTCAGTGGAAAGATCATGGCAGGGTGGGAAAAATGTTCAAGAATATGTACATGCATTCAAAAAAAAATATCGAAGTACAATAAATAATTACGATGTAATATACAGGGCTAAGGTTCAAAAACGCTTATTTGTGAATAACATAATACAGAGTAACAGTATACATAATAACATAATACGCATAATACATGTTACAGATTAACACAACATTTACAATAAAGCAAATGATACAATGCAATAACTAGTGATGGTTTAGGTGAGGCTGCTTTCAAACAATGACAGTGTGTTGTGTAATACGACGTCGTTTCCAAGGTTATTCCAATCATTAATAGTCCTTGGAAAGAATGAATACTTGTAGCAGTTAATCCGTGAAGTTAAAGGAGTTATCATTTTACTATGTCGCTTGCGAGTGGAGTAACCGGAAGAGTACCGAAGAATGCCTGTAGTGTCAACATTTAAATGACCATTTATTAATTGAAAGAAAAGCTTTAGGCGGCAAATGCGGTTTCTGTCCACAACAGATTGTAGGCCACTTTTTATCAATAGTTCAGATACCGATGTTCTACCGTAGGAGTTATAAATAAAACGTAAGCCTTTCTTTTGCACTTTTTCTAGTTGATTAATATTACGTTTAGTGAATGGATCCCATATTATCACAGCATATTCCAGCATCGGACGAATGAGTGTTTTATATGCTAGCATGCGTACAGACGAGGTAGAATACTTCAAGGATCGTTTTAGAAAAAAGAGTTTACGTAGGCAGTTACCTGTAGTTATGTCAACGTGTTTGTTCCAGTTCAGATCATTACTTATCCATAATCCAAGGTATTTGTATTCTGAAACTTCCGTTAAATCAATGCTACTAGTGCCGTACTGGTGACATAAAGGATTTTTCTTTAGTGTTAATTTCATATAGACTGTTTTGTTGTAATTAATTGTCATTTGCCATTCCTGGCACCAAGTAACGACCTTGTTAAATTCATTATTGAGCCTTATCTGATCCCTAGCAGATGATACTTTCGTGTATAATACACAATCATCAGCATAAAGCTTCACATTTACAGAAAGGCCAGTGATTATATCATTTATATATAGAAGAAATAAAAGAGGTCCGAGGACCGAGCCCTGAGGTACGCCAGAATCTACAGGAAGTTTACTAGAGCAGCTGTCATTAAGTGAAACAAATTGTTGTCTATTTTGAAGGTACGCTTGTATCCATACTACCAGTTTCGAATTTCTCAAGATATATTGCAGTTTATGAAGTAATTTTTTATGCGAAACTTTATCAAAGGCCTTTTGAAAATCCATAAAAATGATATCTAGCTGTTCACCTTCATTTAGTGCGGTACTTTTATACACATATACCTTGATTTATCTATTTTAACTTGTTCTTTAATTATTAAAAAGAGTAATTTAAGTCTTTCATTTAAGTCTTTCCTTTGTTCTAGTGGTTGAAGGTCGGCCATCTTGCAAAGCTGAGTTGGGGAGTGGAAACGCTGATATTTATTAAATATGAAACGTGACGCCAATCTTTGTATTCTATCAAGCTTAGTGGAATTACTTTTTGCATACGGATCCCACACCACCTTTACGTACTCAATAATTGGCCGTACGAGGGCCTTGTAAGCCAAGCATTTGATTTCCGGGTTTGCATGGTACAGATTTCTCCGAAGTCTCCACAATGGTTTGTTGGCTTTAGCACAAACGGAGTCTATATGCAAATTCCATCTTAGGTCAGAAGTTATCAATTAACCCAGATATTTCTGTTGTTGAACTCTGCCAAGCTCTTGATCGTTTAGAGCAGGGGTCTCAAACTCACCTCAGCCAGTGGGCCGCAGTCACGCAAATTAGTCCTGCAAGGGCCGTGGCAGAAACCGGGGAAGGGGGGGGGGGGGGTTACAACTTGCCAGCAAACGCTGACATTTCAAAGGAAACGTTCCCATATCTGATATGCCGGTCATTTCTGAAGGAGATTTGGTTCCAGGATTCCAACTACATGTCCATATCGATTCCAAAATGACTCAAATCTGGATGTCGATTGTGAAATAAAATTTTACATTTTTGTTTCACGGTTATGTTTCAGAACAAATTGAACACATGGGATGCCTCACAGAGACAACGCCTTAAACCTGTCAGGCCTGTGTAGCTCACAAACATACTTAAATAATACAATTTTTAAAAAAATGTGGGGCGAAGACAGTCATGTGCTGGCCGCGGGCCGCTACCGAGAGCCTCGCGGGCCGCATGCGGCCCGCGGGCCGCGTGTTTGAGACCCCTGGTTTAGAGCGTACGTCGTATTTAGAAGGCGTTTTTTCCTGGTTATGCTCATCGTTACTGATTTTGCGGCGTTTAGATTCATCTGCCAAGTAATGCACCAGTTATGTATTTTTTGGAGGTTTAGATTTAATTCTGATTGATCAGAAGGAGATTTGACTGTTTTATACATTACGCAATCGTCTGCAAAAAGCTTTATGGGGACCGTAATATCTTTAGGTAAATCGTTGATAAAAATAAAAAAACAGTAATGGGCCCAAGACGGTACCTTGGGGAACTCCAGAAATAACGTTAACAAGGGAAGATTTTTTCGTACCGACTTGAACGTACTGCTTACGATTCTGAATTTCCTTGCGCGAACTTTACGAAAAAAGTAACTGGAGACAGTGAAGGAACACGTACAAAACACATGAGCGCAAACTAACAACTGTTTAATGCGAAAAATGACATTGAATATATACATTGACCCACGCATGCGCATAGCTGCCCTATCTACAGACGCCCCCCTACCCTCTTTTATCATATCAATCTCCATTTTGCTGAGCGCTATTGAAGGCTCGCTTACACATGCGCCATCTGCTGCCGTTCGGATGTTGAATGCTTCAACTACCTCTCTTTTTTTCTGGTTGCCCGACCTATGCACAATTTCAGTTCCTTCAAACACAGGACTGCACGGGCACCTACTGCAGTGTGTCGCCAGATGACCCGGAGCTTGCAGGAGGCCGCTCATTACGTAGGGCAGACGGGAAGGTGCGTCAACGAGAGGCTGCGGGAACACAATTACAACTGCGGCCTCCTGCAAGCTCCGGGTCATCTGGCGACATACTGCAGTAGGTGCCCGTGCAGTCCTGTGTTTGAAGGAACTGAAATTGTGCATAGGTCGGGCAACCAGAAAAAAGAGAGGTAGTTGAAGCATTCAACATCCGAACGGCAGCAGATGGCGCATGTGTAAGCGAGCCTTCAATAGCGCTCAGCAAAATGGAGATTGATATGATAAAAGAGGGTAGGGGGCGTCTGTAGATAGGGCAGCTATGGGCATGCGTGGGTCAATGTATATATTCAATGTCATTTTTCGCATTAAACAGTTGTTAGTTTGCGCTCATGTGTTTTGTACGTGTTCCTTCACTGTCTCCAGTTACTTTTTTCGTAAAGTTCGCGCAAGGAAATTCAGAATGTTTAACCAACTAGCCCAATGTCAAGTTTTCCTTGCTTACGATTGGAGAAATAAGAGGAAAACCACCGCGTTAGGTTTGGATTTTTAAAGATAGCGTTTATTTTTAACAACAGTTTAGCATGGGACACCTTATCGAAGGCTTAATAATAATAATAATAATAATAATAATAATAATAATAATATAATGAAAGTAATAATAATAGTAATAATAATAATAATATCTGGGGTTTAACGTCCTAAACCACGATATGATTATAAGGGACGCCGTAGTGGAGGGCTCCGGAAATTTCGACCATCTGGTGTTCTTTAACGTGCACTGACATCGCACAGTACACGGGCCTCTACCATTTCGGCTCCATCGAAATGCGACCGCCGCGGCCGGGATCGAACCCGCGACCTCTTTTTTCTTCAAGTGCCGCTGACGCGCAGCTAATACACGTGTCTTTTGCGCGCGCAATGTAAAAGGCTTCCAGGATCTCCCTCTCCAATCTGTCCGCGGTCCGTGCCAAAAATTTGGTCTGGTTAAGAATTGGAAGGTAGTTGCATCGCTTACAGTGCTCTGTAATTTTTCATCACCTTTGTGAGACGGAGGCGGCGAAGACACCGCCTCCGTCCAACGGAGGCCTGGTCGAGTCCACAACAGGAGTGCGTAAAGCATTCGCTCGGGCGTGGCCTCCGCTATCAGACCCGGCAACGCGCCTCTTTGCTCAAAGCAAATCGTGGAGGCCACGGATGGGGACACACAATAGGACGCGGACACGGAGGTCTTGTTGCCTCCTCTCCAGTGAACCTGCTTTCCGCAAACGCCA
>JALIZH010019732.1:0-34533 GCA_030522465.1 Rhipicephalus appendiculatus | reverse complement strand
GACACACGAATCACCATTCACGCGCCACAGATCCCTCCGAGAAGCTTCCGATTCATTCGGCATCACACACGGGGCCAATTGGTGGCTAACAATGGAAACGCGCTAGCCATTTCCGCTTCACCGCCGTGGTTGTGTGACGCGAGCCGCAGGTTTCGTAGCACTGCACCGGATTTGTTACGTGGGGTTACAGGCAATCGTTGATTGTTCCGTGTCTACACGGAGGTCGTCTACACGGAGGCACGCTCCGGCGAGACCACGCTCCGTAAAGCGCACCTTTCCTAATTGGTTCTCCTGATGGTCCGCCGTGTTTTCACCTTCCCTTCCATTATGTAGAACTCCTTCGCCGTCTTTCTCTCGTTCAACCCTTCTGCGTTGCCGCGCTAACTGCCTTCTTCGCCTAGGCGTTGAACAAGGGAGAAGCCGTGTCGAGGTACAAGAGGAAGGGGAGTTTTTTCGGGAGTGAGTTAGACGGCGCGAGAAAAACGAACGGCGTGTCTGGAAGGCTTTAATTGAGGCTAACTGCTCGTAAGTGGCAATGTCGGCACGCCTGCGTCCCAGCGCGCTTACGTATGTTGGCTGCTTCCGCGCGGACGCTAGCGATAGGGAACGACCCGCACTTCCTTAATGTTACCCTGGAATGAAAGAATGCAACTCGTGACGAACGCGAGTTGTTCCTCTGCACTCTTTTATTGAGAGGCATGCAAACACGCGCTATCCTTGTTTTAGCGGCGCACCTGTCAGCGTGGGAGTAGGAGGGAGTGGGCGATGCGAATTTCGGAGCAATGCTGACTCGAGCTGCTTAGTAATGCTGTATAGTTGTGCACACAGATAGAGTAACGACGTATGGGGGCAAATGGAAGGCATGGTATGAAGCGTTGGCTGTCAACCGAGCTTTACTGCCTCACCAGTCAGTAATGAGCTTTTAAGATGAGAACCAACTCAGATGGCATGCTCCCATCTGAAGCGTGCGTCTGTCAAACATAAAGCACTTGATACTAATGAGCTATCAAGGGCTAGTAAGGATATCGACTAAGTTTGTTCTGGGAATGTCAATTTGCTCTTCCTGCAGTGAAGCTCAACTCTATGCGCACTGCCTAAACTGCATGCGGAATTATGCAGATCAGGACAGCGCGCCTACTAATGAATATACATTTTTTTTTCTTTTTTGATCCAGCTACCATAGGAAGGCAAACGATACGCGCAATCGTCGGTGCATCGTTTAGGCTGAAATTAAGCACGCGACGAAGCTTTCAAAATAGTTGAGGAATGCAGAATAGTAAACACGGTAAGTACACGTGTACCAAAGAAGGGATTAACAGTGCAAACGTGGGACGAAGAACTGATAACACGACGACGGGTGAGTGTTTTCTCTTCTTCTTCCCGTGTTTGCGCTCTTAATCCCTTCTTTGAGGCCTCCCGCCGCTCGTACACGTGTACATTCTCTGCTTCGGCGGCGTCATCGTTGCGTAATGTTAGTCTATGTGTCTCTTTTTATTTATTTTCTATGCAATTCACATTGCGAGCAATGCATCGCGCTGTGCATCCTGTGAATAGAACGCGTTACGACGACACATCCGGAACGAACAATTCAGACAGTGTGTGTCCATTTGTTACGTTCCCTTGGATTTCACACAAGGCTTAAAAAGTCGATATCGTAATGGCATTCACGCACATAATTTACCTCGCAGCTGAATATATACGTCACAAAAAAGAAAAGACCCTGAACCTGGTTTACCCTGGCCCTGGCTCTTACCGAAGACCCTGGCTGTTACAATATACGCCCACCTAAATCAGCTATGTCATGACCGTAATAACAAAAGAAAGAGAGATACGGAGAGGCAAGGGCATGCATGTAAACCAAAGGCATGTAAGGTTGGCTAAGGAGAAAATCAGATATAAAAAAGAGGCTGCGAAAAAAAAAAAAGATTAGCGCAGCTTGCCCTATGTTGCGCAAGGCCGGGTCACAGCAGAGCTTGTGGGCACCTAGCTGGTCCCGGATTGGCTAGGCTTTTACCCTCTCCCCTCTCTTTCGCACACCCCTTGCTATACTATACTATACTATACTATACTATACTATACTATACTATACTATACTATACTATACTATACAACGCTACGCAGGTAGCGTGCCTGGATAGCCGAGTGGTTACGAAGCTCGCATTTGGATCATGGGTACGCGGGTTCAATCTCGCTTTGCCAAGAATTTCTCTTTATCTTTCTTGCCATTTCTTGGCTTCTATCTCTCTGCACTCGTTCCCCTGGTCCCGTCAGAGATATTGCATCCCACGCCGGACAAAGTCGGCTCACGTGTTCTGCGAGCGAACAGAAGAGGAAGAAGATGAAGGAGAAGGACGAAGAGAGAGCGTGCCAGTTCATCATGATGATAATTTTCTATCTACGACACACAAAACCTCGAGCATAACAGCTCTGCTGTAACATAAGAGAGGAAGATGGCATACAGCTAATTAATGCGAACACACGGGGCACACGTACCAAGCAGTTCGCAAGCATTCGTAAATTCCTGCTGACTTTAGAAAACGCCCATAACTTTTGTGGCCTTGTGAATGCATAAGAATGCGTGGGAGCCAAGGGACCCATGATTCTCCTACTAAACTAGTCTTTCATCGAGGCGGCGATGTTTAGCTTTGAGAACACGTGGTTGAGCGGTGAAGGGTGGGAAATATTCTACTGATAGTATACGCCCAATTCGTTTCCACGGCTTGCTGCTGGCCGTTTTTCTATTCGGGAGATTCGTACACGCCGCTGTTCGCTCGCGCCAATACATATACAGGCTGGCGGTGTTCCTCACAAAATGAACAGATCCTTCATTAGTACTCATGGAGGTGCTCAAAGCATACAGAAACACCATCCCAAAAAATGCCGGATTTTCTCTTCCAAGACAGACGCTGCGCGCGGACGCCACTGCCACGCGCATTTTCAGATTAAGCGCTGATGAGCATTGTCTCAGCGTGGCAGCGTACGAATGCGACATTCGTAAGTGACGGGTTAAGCCGTCACATTTTCGTGCGGAGGCACCCGTTAGGTCGCCGCCTTCGCTACGGCATGGTTCAGCGACTCGAAGCGCATATATATATATATATATATATATATATATATATATATATATATATATATATATATATATATATATATACGCTGTCTACCTGCGACACGTCTATTTTATTTTATTTGCTTCGTTGACTAGCAGTGAGGCAGGCATAATCAGGCATCCCGTCACTGCTGCAGTCGCGTTATTGCCCGTCTGGCGAGTTTGTCTCTGCGCCGCGGAGGCTCTTCGACGGCCCCCCCCTTCTTGTGGTAATTAGGGGAGGCTCGAGCGGCAATAGATTGGCATTCCTCGCTGTACTTGTTCCACGCATTTCTATGTTGGGCTCGCTCTACGCGTCTGCCATTCGTTTTGCGGCGCTGTTGCTGGGTTCGGTAAACCTGTCGTTCGAGTACATCGCCGTCGTGCAGCGTTAATGCGTGCCGTGAGAGGGCGCTCGCGTTCCTTTCGTTCGGTCTAATTGTAGGTGGTCGCTCCCAAGGAAGAATGCGCAACGCCATTTGGCAGGGAACTAAATTAAAAGAGAAAATTATTGCTTTCGTTTCGAACTAATGCAAAATCAGATGTAGTCTTGAGCACCCTACACGCTTTGGTTCTTGGACGAAGACTTCGAAGACTCTTGCGGCGCAGAGGTGGCCAGACATTCATTCGTGGTTTATGTTGAATAACTGTTCTGCATTATCCGCGTGTGTCACTGTGTCCGTCGGACGTGCTGTGTTAGGGGACTGCAGTTGATGTAGAAGGCTGTGATGGCTGTTCCTGTTTCCTGACGTTCTTCATGCGAGTGCTACTCGTCCAGGCAAATCATCTCAACTGAAAATGCTGTTAGAATTCTCCTAAAGACTATTTCTGCACGTATACGATAGACCGAACTTTCTGTAGTAATTTATCACACTTCCCGCTTTTGTCAATTGTCTTACAGCAGAAAGTGTTGAGAGCAGAAAGGAAGCTGGTATTAAGATAAACAATGTCAGCTTTACAATGTTCCATAATTAGCTAGGTGCCGCAAAGAGCGCCAAATTAGAACATTTTCTCTACCTTTTTTCTTTAGCTGTTTTCTTTGTACTTAAGCTCTGAATGCGTTCTTGACAGGCATGTGCGAGACAGAATATATAAGCTAGCCAGTTATACGATGTCAGCGAGGTTAACGCGCCGTAATATTGCGGGACGAACGCGTCAAACGCTTTGAGAAGTTCCATAAACGCCACCTCAAAGTACTTGCGAAATGCGCGTTCACGATCCGGATCGAAAGCACCCCCTACTTCCATCTGGTGCTTTTCGCTTTTCCTTTCTCGTTGTCTTTCGAGAAACTTCTCAAACCGCAGACCGCGCGACATAATATAATAGCACGCGGGGCACCCTGTATCAATATCCATCATTCAACTTTTCGGATGCAATCTCTCGCCGAGAACCACGGGCACTAAAGCGACTCGCTAAAAGAAAGGAAGAAAAAGGACATTCGATTTCAGCACAATCCAGCGTCTTGAGACGAATGCCGAAAAGCCAGCCGCGGAAAAGAAACTAAAAGATTTGTGGTTATAGTTTATATACTGCATTTTCTCGTTCTTGTCTGCTGCGGTCGTTGTTGAGGTCTTTCGACTCGGCTGCTGTCAGCCGATGCGTTTTATGGGGAGGTCGAACTTTATCCTCTTTATACCTTCCGACGGAAAAAGTATTTATGCGCGGATATGGGCGGCGACGTTTACGAAATAGAACCGCGGTTGGTGGCTCTATGGAAACGGATGGCACCACGCTTGGGGGGCACGGTCCCTGAATATACTCTTTCCATTATAACGACCTCAGGCTGGATCAAGTCGCGAATCGAACCGCATATATAGCTAACAAATGCCCGCACCGACGAAGAGAGAAGACCTCTCTGCTCTCGGTGCTTCCGACAGACACGCGGGGTGCAGGCGGTGTATAGTTTCAAATGGCTTCGTCTACGGCTACGGCTTCGTGTTGATCCGCGCGAACGCACGGACACACAGACGCCGCGCGGCAAGGCAGCATTCCGCGGCGCGGCCCACACGGGGCTTTCGGGGTGCGGGGAGATGTCTTCCGTATTGTCAACGTGGGAGAGGAGGAGACGCGGTCTTCTCCTTGCATCGCCTGTCATCGCCGGCTGGCCGAATTGAATTGTTCGCGACCATCCATCCGGTCACATATATCTCGCCCTCCTCCTCCGTTTCCTCCTCTCCCGGTTCGGAACTGTATGGCAAGCCGCGCGAACTTTATTCTTTCCCGCATATACTCGCCGAAACGCGTTTTGTGCGTATTTGCGTGCGCTCGCGTTTGACTGTGAGCGCGGGAGTTGAGGCAGCGGATGAGGAGGAGGAGGGGAAGTAGGCATTTCGTTGGCATCCCGCTGCGATGGCTTTCACTGAGCCACAAAAGGTTGTTTTTTTTTTATTTCTTTTTGGGGAACTGCGGGAAGCGTGGGGAAAGGAGGGAAATGGGAACCCCCCCGATGAAAGGGAGGCTTCTATATTCGGGAATTCGAGGCATTCCGTCGATCGGTTCCACTGTGCGAGGACGGAAGAAGTGAGGCGCGAGAGTGGGCGTCTGGGTCTGGCGAGTCGCGGTCGTCGCCCCTGGGTGGCCCCCGTACTCACGTTCGGCCGAAGAGTTGGACGGAGAGGAATGAATGAAAAAATATATATATATATATATACAAATAAATAGAATTGGTCGGTTTCTTATCACATTCGACCTTCCTGTTGTTTGTCTGTACTTTCTGCTGTGTCTTTTTTCTTTTCTCGCCCATCTCTCAACTTCGCGCTGTTTCGCTTTTCTTTAAACGACCTATACGCTTCTGTTCTTTGTTGGCCAAGTTTTACAGCTCATCGCTGGTCGGACTTTGAGCTCACGTGGTCTTTCCGGTAGCAGCTGCGTTCGCGGCTGAATCTGTGGCTTTTAAAAAAAAGTAAGCGACAGCGAGAGATAGAAATATTTATAACGAGAGGGTCTCTAGTCGGCTGAAAGCCAGTTGCCTGAAACTTTTAACGCTGCGACGCGACATGGGCGAGAGGATGGACTGTATAAACGAAAGTATCACTACTATATATATACAGTATATATATGCCTTGTGGACTATATATGCCTTGTGGGGAATAGATCTGTACACCTTGTGGGCTATATATACATATATATGAAATTTGTAGTTTTTTGCCTGTGCGAACTTCCTTTCTTTTGTGCGAGAAATGTGGAACAATAGTTTCGGTCTCTTCCTTCTCTGCCTCTACCCGCACTACACGCCGCCATACACACTAAACAATTACAGTGCTGTCAGTTATAGATTTCATTTCTTTTTCCCTTCTTTTATTGTACGTGTTTATATATTTATTTATATAATTTTCAAAGAAATAGTTCACGACTTTGAGTTTTTTTAAATTTCGATGCCGCGTCTATCACTTTAATCACCAACGGGTGTCGTTTTCATGCTAAAACTCAGCATGTTCTTCAGGTATTTTCGCTATGTCACCTTAAACGGAAGTGAACGATAAATATTTGGTCAAGTCATGCATCAATTAGAGCTCCACAAATGCTGCGGAGTCTGTTCTGGGTGCACGTGCCTGTAACATTAGAAACTCCGCGCGTATCATATCTCAAAAAAGAGAGCAGATTTCCACGACACTTTCTCTGAATTGCACTGTTATAAACGGTAAACGGTAGGCAGGTTAATTTCACGCTTCCAAGGAAGCCTTTACAGCCGAGATACACAGCCTTCGAAGCTATCGATTTCCCGCGCTTCGCGTTACTGGGCGCATCCAATTCACTCGCTGCAATTGGAGGTGTCGCGCTATACGCGTAGCGTGCCAACCTACATCCGGACACGGATCTACGGTGTCTACTAATGACACCCCCCGGCGGACTGTCTGCCTCTTATTATCCGCTCTAAACTGTCCTTGACTTCGCGCTGCGCTGCCGGCCGTTTACGGCCGGCGAGGTTTTTTTCGAAGCGACTCCGCCGCCATATAACACTCGTTGGAGTGATTTATGGAATCTACACGGACGACTCAGCGAGGCTTTCTCCCCGAGGTGCCCTCTCTCTCTCTCTCTCTCTTTTTTTTTATCTCTAGGCGTTTTATACGTCTACAGGCTGAGGCTCGGGAAAGATAGAAGACCATCGATTAGGGTGGGCCCAATCCTCCCGAGGAGTGCACCACACCGCAGGAGAGCGTATATATAGCTAAGCGGCTTTGCCGCGGATCGAACTGATCCGGGGATAGGCTGGGGGGGCTCCATATTTCACGCCCCTCTCGGGACTATGTCCTCACTCTTCCCTCCCCCTCTCTTCTCACTCTCTCGCTTTCTATCTCTCTCGCGTTTCGAGCCATCTTCGCGTGCGGTGGTCTTCGCTTATTGGAGAACCTGAGCGTGACCATTCAGAAATCGTGAGGTCCGTGAGGCGAGAGTCAATTGAACTCGGAATCACTCCCCCCCCGATACCGCGTTTGCGCAACCGTTCTTGCGCAACGCGTGAAGCGAGCGCGGTAGCTGTAATTTTTATCGTAATCCAATAGGAAGACGCGGCGGCAGCTTGCGGCCGAGTCGGCCGGTGATAAGAGGCGCAGCACCGCGGCGCAGAGGGGACGCACCCTTCCAAAGTTCGCTCGCTGCATGCTGACGCAACCTGTTGCGAAGACACCATAGTATACGGCCGTATAGGTGTCAGTGCAAGAGGAATGTACACCTGCGATAACACGGGATGTGTCGTTCGGGTCTAAGACATTAAGTAGCGGTCGAAAGTTCGAAGGACAGATGAAGCCATTCCTAATTATACGATTATTAACATCGCGTAATGAGTTAACCATCATAACAATAGAGGAAAAGTTGGGTCATCAAATGCAAGTCAGTATACCCGACGGCACAACGTAGCTTGGAGGCATTGCAAGAAACGTTGAAGCAAAGATGCGAATTACAATAGAACCATGTAGCGGCATTAAAAGAAAGCAAACGTGACAAATGTTAACGACCCGTAATTCCTGTATGTCGAACACAATATAGCATGAGAGAGGGATATGTATAGAAAAATAAGAAAAAGAGACAGAGTAACTATTGTTCACAGCACATAACACTTATGAACCACCAATAGGCGCAACGCTTCGCACTTTTGAGACAACCAGATTAACGTTTTTGCTATTACGGCTTTGAGAAATAAGGTAGCACACGATATC
Source organism: Rhipicephalus appendiculatus (assembly GCA_030522465.1). NCBI lineage: Eukaryota > Metazoa > Arthropoda > Arachnida > Ixodida > Ixodidae > Rhipicephalus > Rhipicephalus appendiculatus. Next base: position 26,289 of record JALIZH010019732.1, on the reverse strand, counting down.
TGATGTTCTTCCTTATTGGCGCACCTATAACCCTGGCATCCATTTCCTCTTGTTACTCAGTGGTTCTCTCAGCGTGACATATCTAGAAGTTCGGCGAACACAAATCATAACAAAAACAAAGACTTTCACAATCCCGTTTGTTATTTTCACCATGTTACGCAGGTCTTTTTTCCTGCTATCAGTTCAAAACGGAAAGGCATCCACGTGACTTAGGAGTGAGCGCTCGCAGATCACAATTTGCAGAGACAACCGGCGAACCGCCTTTATTGAATCAGGTTTTCCACTTTTCGGATTACGGCAGGCAAAGCGACTGCGCGCAAACGCGGATTTCTTGTTCGAGTTCACGCGTAAAAGAACTCGCGGAGCGCTTAATATAATTCAATGTTGGCGGCAGCTCGGTAGAAGGTGATTTAATTTGTCTGGAAAGAAGCGAGGTGCGTTTAAGCGTGGCTTAAGTGAAATAGACTCAAATGTTCTTCTTTAATCTTGTTGTGTACATAGGCGGTGCGGCAGTATAGTTTCAGCTGTGTTATAAGTTGTCGTTTTAGGGAACGTTATGAACTAGTCCAGATAGAAACGTCATTCCGTATTAGTCAGGAAAGAAGACAGGAACGTTTTATTTTAAATTACGTGATGAAAAATCGTTTCTAACAATAATAATGATTGCGGATATTGAATTTTCTTTTTCTTTTCTTTCTTTCTTTTTTTCAGTAAAAATTATGAGGTTCACCACGTTGGTGGGCTTGTGTTCAACTTGATGACTGGAAGTTTCTTAAAACAGACTCGATGCATAATAGACTATTGGTTTTCCATTACGCCCATATCAGAACGTGTCCTTAGGACAGGGGATACGAACACGCAACCTACGACCGCACAGCAGCAAAATGCCGCAGCACCTCAACCAATGTGGTGGGTATAAGTTAGCGCACTAATACGTCACTGCGAATTCCTCGTGTCATAAAGAAATTGCTAAGTTTTGCGTGTTTGCACACTTGTTATCGTTTCTTGCTGGGTATTACGAGTAGAAGAAGAGTCAGTAAACCCATGGCTACATTACACATACTCTCAAAGTAACAACGTTTACAAGAATGACACAACACACGTGCAAAGAAAAAGAAAAAAGAAATATGGGATTGAGTGAATTAGCTTACGTGCACTGTGTATTCAGTGGATGCCAATTCGAACAAGTACGCCGCGAACAACTGCGACTGCAAGTCGGATCAGTATTTTTACGCAACTTAGTTAACCGCAACTGTACAGCGTGTATTGGCGCGGTTACGAGTATCACAGAAAAAATCCTTCACTTTGTGCAATATTTGCCTTTGAAAATTTTTTAAACAAACCAGCCTTTTATATTCAGCAGGGAACCCTTTCATCGAAACACGTCTGATTCCAGAACGAACTCGTCGCTCGTTTGCTCTCGGTTTTGGAGCGAGTTATTTTTCATTCTTTCGTTCGTTTAAGTTAACCGACACGTCTTGTACTTGAAGAGACCCTAGGGCAAGACTTCAGCTAGCCCACCAGTGTATAATGCAAATACTGTGTATACACTAAAGGAGGCGCTTCTGTCGTTTGCACAGTTTGCCGCTTCGCATTCTGCGCGCACTCCACACGTATACGCTGTCCAATTTATTCAGCGCAGCCGACGTTAGTAACAGACGCCAGCTGTGTTCCGGTTTATACGCGTTATAAGGAGCCCCGATTCTCATACGGCGGCTTTGTTGAAGACGGACGTGCACATCCGTGCGTGGAGGACGTACGTACAACCAGCCGTGTACGACGTACAATTTGCGCGGAGTCGGGAACTTCGTCGCAGATTCATGGTTGCCATTACGTCCGTGGCGAGCTGGAGCCAGCCAGCCACCAACCAAAACCAGGCCCTCGCTATATTACCAGTTGTGCGAGCTCCTCCTGCAAAATATGCATGAGAGGAAAGGGAAAAGGGACTTCCCGTCGCTCCCGCGTCTCCCCAACTGTAAGCGCTGCATCTTCCTGCTCCGAGCTTTTGCCCTGCGTGGGCTGGCGCGTCGTGTCCCGATTATTTCCGCCGGCCGAACCGGTCGACTCGTGAGAATGTAGCAGTGGAACAGGCGCAATAGTTTTCGCGACGCTCCCCACTTTTTGTTGTGTCTTTCTTATTCATGATGAAACATATAATGCCGTTTCTTTAGCGAGCACTCTTGATTCGCAGTGCAGGTAGATAGCAACCTTTAATGATATTCCCGAGACGCTGCCTGGTTTATCGCCTTGCTTGCTTCTATTCCAGCTGTCGGGTGATGACTGATATATTAAGCGATCGCATGTGGACACAAATAATACGTACGGTTACGAACACACATGTATGCGCAAAGGAGTCATTCGTAAAGTTTCGTTGTGGCGAGTAGTCCTCGAAAACACCAATGGCGCTTTTGCGTTGCGCAGCACGCAAACGCTGCTTTGCCACGGGCCCGGATGGTGCCGCAGCTTAAAGCTCAAGCCGCGTTGCAAATGAAATGCTGCCTTCAGAGTCTGTCGTTCTGCGTCGTAACGGGATCAGTCACACGCTTTCTCGAACAGACTAATATAATAGCAAGCTTATAGTCTACTAAAGACGGGGGTGAGGACAAGTTTCCTGGGTGTTGGTGACGATGTAAGTACAGTGAGTGTCAAACGTTTGCACATCTCTAGACAAGCTCAGTAGCCCTGCTTCATCGGCACACAGCCTTAAATTAGTATTTCCTATATTTCCTGAACCGTGCTAACGTTAACTGTACACTTCGACCGAATACACTCACAAATTGCTGCGAAATTCTAAGTTTTCACAGACCTAGTTGTCCCAAAACATTTAAAGCCTACTGTACAACTGCGTGAACAGAGACAATCCTATCCACGACGATCACCCCCCCCCCCCCCTTTTTTTTTTTGCTCAGAAACACTATAAGAGCGCTCACGTAGATAGACAGACAGGTAGGCTGGCTCCAATCAACGGAATCTCAACGCACTGGTAACACGGGGGTGGCTGCCATGGTTAAATCAACCTGCTTACAATGCGGTACTTACAGTGCTTACGATAATCTACGCATAACCATAATTTACGAAGCTGTAACTGTAGCGTGTACTTTCCAGTGTACACTAGTTGTGTATAATTGTTCCTTGTTCATCGTAACCTCTCTTCACGATTAGTACCGTATACAGCGTTTATTTTTTTTTATTTTTGTCGTTCATGGCGTGAAACATTCTGGGAGGTACACCTCACGAGAAAGCTCCCTTGGCAGTTCCTCCCATAGGACTCCTTCATGCAGTTCCCGCGAACGCTATTTCGGCGAGCCCGCGTGCGATCAATACAGCTGGTATACTGTAGTAGCTCGGAGTTGGAACTTTGCTTTCGAGGGCCCCATGTATCGTGACTTGTGCATAAAATCATCGCGCACTGCTAGCATTGAGAAAGCTTCGAAGAAGTGCGTTCCTTTGAGCCAACATAGCAATAGCACCTGCACTTCTGCGTGTGCGAACCTTTCTTCTTTTTTATTCCCACAGCACTTGCGAAGCGAAATCATCTCGTTTTTTTTTTTTTTTTTTTTTTTTTTTTTTTTTTTTTTTTTTTTTTTCTCGTTTTTTCTTGGCTCCCGAACGTCTAGACCTCCTCAGCCTGCTTAGTCGCGACCTGTTGCGGGATTACCACGCGGTCGCTTAGCAACGCCATCCTAGCGAGTGCACGCCCCCCTAGTCCCACGTGTTGTTGGCCAGATCGACGGGGGGAATTTCGTCGGGAATTGCGCAGGTTGTGTCTGTGTGCGCGCTAGCACTTGCGCCTACATCTCGATGTAAGCTGCCTCGTTAGTCGTAGCAGCGCAGCGAACATCCTTCATAGCCTTTTTTATTCTTTTTTTTCTCATATTGTGTGGAGTGTGGAGGTTGCTGTTGATATGAACTATTCTTGGCTATATCTTTCGATCTTTTTTTTTTTTTTGTAGACCTTTGGGGTGCGGAAATATGTCGCACGTCGAAGGGGGTGCCCTACAGTGTTATCGACCAAACACATCTACAGTGAGAAACGGTGTGGCTTAGGCTTCAATTGAAGAAGGAAAATAAAGGTAGCAAATTAACAGAGGCAGACAAAAGAGTTCAACGCAACGCTTCTTTCGAACTCGCCTGCGGGCAGTTCAATTGAGCTGTTATGTTGTTATACAATTGCACGATCATTTAATGTAATATATCGCTATCTCGCTGTCCTCTTCTCTCTCTGTCTCTCATATATATATATATATATATATATATATATATATATATATATATATATATATATATATATATATATATATATATATATATATATACTTTTCTTTTTATCTTCTGTTTTATGTTGTGCTTCTACAGTATAAAAGCTGATCATTTTCTTGTTTATTTGAAATTTTCGAATGGAGGATATCATGTTGATAAAGCTTACTGGTGATACGGCTACAGCCTTTCGACGAAATATGCCGTGTAATATACGAAATATAAAAAGTGCCCTTCCATTACGACTTTTACATTTTATGACGCCTTCCATGGTTGTTACGGCCGAGTCCCATATATTTTAACCTCACATTAACGCAATATGACAGAACAAGAAATATTCAGACTATAAAAAAAATCTGAAAAAACAGCTAGTAAGTGTTGCGTCTCGGGGTATGGTATCTTTGTGTCACTGTATCATTTTAAGCGGAGCTAAGTTAAAACAAAGCAGGCTTTTGTAATTAATCATTCGCCTCTTCAGACAGCTCGCAAAAAATATAAATAAGAGTTCCTGGCAACCTTAGAACAGCGTCATTACGAGGCGTTTGGTTTACCAGAACGAGAAGCCTGAGCGCAGCCGGCCCGTTTTTTCTTTCTTTATATCGTATTCCAGTCAGCGACCGTGCATATCTTCGGAAAACTCAGCGTTTCTCAATCGTCATTCGTTACCTTCTCGGGTTTCGTTTGCACTTCACGCGTTGGGCACCTCACGCGCAGAATAAAACGACCTCGCCTTTGCGACACCACCTTGATTGCTGGGAGTGTTGTAACGCCGGCGCCGTGTCGAAATTCGTGTCGTTCTCGCAAACTAACTATACACGTGCTGAATCGGCGCGCACTTCGCGAATACCAAGCTTTGCAAATGAGTGTATGCATTCTTCACGGCATTGGCTTGCGTATGCAGATTGCAGCGCCGATAACGAGCAATGAGACGGTGCTTGGCAGCGGTTGCGCACTGAACTGCTGTTGGTACGCTTAATCGCAGCGGTAAGAAAATGTGGTATTTAGAAATACCGGCTTTACAGTGGTGATTTGTTTTCTCGACGGCAAAATTAACGACGAGGATTACCATCGCGAACAAAACTTGAGCTGCGAGACGAACGTTGGATTATTACATGCTAGTGAGAATACCCGACGAGACAGCACAGCTCGAGAATTGCCATTAATTGCTCGAGGAATATTCTGGAACGACGAATCTCCGGATTTGCGCAAGCGAGCCCTTTCCTTGCTGCGCTGTAAAGCTTCTTGGTGCGCTGTAGCTCCGTACCTTCGCTGTATAGCTTCGCTGTAGCTTTTGGATGCGCTGTAGCTTCGTAACTTCGCTGTAGCTTCGGGGTACGCTGTAGCTCCGTACCTTCGCTGTAGCTTCTCTGTAGCTTCTGGGTGCGCTGTAGCTTCGTAACTTCGCTGTAGCTTCTCTGTAGCTTCGTAACTTCGCTGTAGCTTCGAGATGCGCTGTAGCTCCGTACATTCGCTGTAGCTCCGCTGTAGCTTCTGTGTGCGCTGTATCATCGTAACTTCGCTGTAGCTTCGCTGTAGCTTCGAGTTGGGCTGTAGCTTCGTAACTATTCGTTAGTTTTCGGAGTGGGCTTCGGCAGGCCATAAGGACAAAGGTGTTCCTTTCTCCACGTAAGACTACCAAGGTGCAATGCCTATATATGACCCATTAATGGGAAAAGTGACCGTCAGCGTAGTTGTCGTCAACATGAATGACAGAAAAAATCATCATGTTCGATTATTTTTAGATGATCATCGTTATCAGATGGTAAGGATAAATGATGATTTGATGATGATGGTTTCAGTATGATGGTGATGATGATGACGAGATAGTCAACCTGGATGGCTTCCGCCTTCGAATAGTCTTAGACTATTGGATAAGGGACACTGCGATTTTTGTTTGTTTGTTAGCGAGGCGATAAGCCGGCGAGGATGTCACTGCCACGCGAAAGAAGTGACTGACGCAGCCAGAAGTACTATACGCGAAAAACAAAAATACAGGGTAGTGACAAGATAAACTATGATAAAGCAGGAATTTGGAGCTGCCGACAGCGAATAATGGGGCGGTCGTATAATGTGGAACGGACCTGGGCGCAAGCGAAGAGATAAACGTTATCGCCCCTCTCCCCGCCCCCCTGACACACACACTTGCAGCCGTTTCTCCCTGCTAAAGCACGAAATGGCTCGACGCGCATAGAAAAGTACAGAAAGGTATATATATATATTTTTTTTTTGCAAGGCGAAGTTCTAGAACTGCGCGAGTACTTGCAATTGTAGATGTAAAATGTGTTTCGAAATAACGCTCGACAGGTGACAGTTCCGGAGGAACTCCGCGTGAGATAGAGCGGCCCTGCGAAAATTACGATTCCGGCCACCGCAGACCCGAATTCCACTCCCTAAAGCGAAGGTATGGAGTACAGTAAATTAAAGCTGACATATACTAGGCAGATATTACGAAAAACGAAAGAAAAAAAAAAGGAGCAAGAACGAAAGAAACTGGGGGGTGGGGGGGAAGTTATACGGTACATGGCAACTGGGTCGATGTTGGTTCGAATAAATAAAAGAAGACAATTTTCGAAATGGACAGACGGGTACATCTGAAACTTGTGCTATAACCAAGAGGTAACGGAAAGCCAAAGCAGAGCGATTACATTTCGAGGCAGTTTCTTTGGAAAAAAAAGGAGTGCCATTGGTTTTTCTGAAGCAGAGATTTGGGAAGCGAAGCACACCAGGGACATGGGAAAAGGAGTATAAGAAGTAAACAACGATTGCGAAAATTAAAAAATAAATAAAAAAATACGAGAAAAGGAGGGCAGTCTTTGTTTCTGGGGACACTGCCGTGCACCGTTCGTCGCTCCCCAGTGCGCTGTCCGTCTTTCCCATAGCTTATTCGGGAGTCGAAGTAAAAGCCGCGTGACATCGACAGGGAGGAGTCCGACCAGCGGTGCCCGATCCCCATCCCCAAAACCTCTCGCTTGCTTCGCTAACTCCCGCCTTCCCTCCTCCTCTTCTATGCGGCCACCATTCCGACATTCTACCGCGACGGGAGGATTCGAAACCGCTCAAGGAAAAAAAAAGAAAAACAAGAGGCGTGGGGAGGAGGCAGATGCCGCGTAGGGACCTGCAGTCTGCGCGCACCACTAAACGGGAAAATCTGAAATTAAATCAGTCAGGCGCCGAGGAAGAGGGAACCTGTACAGTCGTCGCAGCCTGGTTACGCTTTCAACGTCGCTTTTCTCCCCATTTTGTTTCTTCGTTTATCCACAACCAACGTCGTTTATCCCCTCCGGAATTGGGCTATTTTATTATTTACCGTTCCTCGTTGCCCCCCCCCCCTCCCTCCCCGCTGGCCTCCGCGCCGTGTCAGCTCCCCCCCCCACCCCCCCCCTAACCCCCCTTGCATCCCGAGTGGTTGCCTTTCAAAGGGAGGCCATGTCGCCTTCCGTCCACCGGTTTGTTCTTGTTCCATTGTTTTCCTTTATTCTCGCTATTCGGGATACCCTTCTACGGGTGAGTTTGTTTCTTTAACTCCCCACTCGCGTAGGCCACCGCCGTCTTGAAGACGACCGTTTGTCTATACAGCCCTTTCGTCCCATCCCACACCTCTCTACCCGTTTTTCCCCCATTTGTTCGTGCGCATTGTTCGGGAACTTGTCAGTTTTCTTTGTTTTTCCTCAGTGCTCTTGCTTTCGGGCAGCGGAGACACGTACGCGCGCATTACCATCCTCGTTTCCCCGTCTTTCCCCTTTCCTGTCCTTACACGCCGCGCGGCCTCTCCCTATCTGTCCTCCATTTTTTGTTTTGTCTTGCCCACTTCTCTGCAACCACGGCCGCTGTCGCTTCTCCCAAGTGGCGTCGTTCGCTGCCGTCTTTTCCCGGCTGTTTAGCTGGACGGACCTTGCGACCCGCATCGGCCGCTGGCCTTTCTGTTGATCTACTTTTGCGCGCAACCCTTTCGCGTGTCCCCGCTTGTCCCCATTTTCATCCCCGGAGCTTTTCCCCTTCCGCCCTCCTTCGCCGGCCGTCTTCGCTTTTGTCTTCGTCGCACGGTCAACTAATGATCGCTTCGTTCTCGTTCCGGACTCTCCTCTCGTCCGTTAATAGAAGTCCCGGGACATCGCAGTCCATCTGCAGGGTCACCACAGACAAACGGCGCGCGGCCCTGCCTACCACACTCGGCGGCCTCTTTATGCGGGGGCCACTTGTGGTTGGAAGAGAAGTGTATAAAAGCGCGCACGATTGCTCTGTTGATGCGTTTATAGGGCAAGTCTCTCTCTCTCACACACACACATTCTAAGTGTGTTTTCTTAGCCTCTTGTGCGTCGTTATTCCATCTGCGTTTATTTTCGAGATAGCCTGCAGAATGTACAAGTGCGGGACGGGGAAGAGGAATTGAAGATTCGATCATGAAATGTGCTCGGTTTCTGCTGCAGAAAATTTGCATGCGTGCGTTCGTGCGTGTGTGTGTGTGTGTGTGTGTGTGTGCGTGTGCGTGTGTGTGTGTGTGTGCGTGTGTGTGTGTGTGTGTGTGTGTGTGTGTGTGTGTGTGTGTGTGTGTGTGTGTGTGTGTGTGTGTGCGTGCGTGCGTGGGCGCGGGTGTGTCCTTCGGACCTGCAGTTTTATATGGTGCGAGTTAGTGACCGCATGTGATCGTGTAACTATACCTTGTGTCTTACGCTATTTTTTGTCGTTTATTTCTCTTTCATTGCCAACCACTTCGAGGTAGTAGACGAGATTTGTGCTCTAGTTAACCGTCACGTCTGTTCTTTCTACGTGTCTCTGAAATCTGCGTTTCCGTAGTATGTATTCAAAATTTTCAGATTACTGAACTAATAATACGGTTATGTCGAGAGATGCGTTCAGGAGCAGGGTCGTAATTTCACTGTGCAGCACAGCTTTCGATTGAAGCTGCAAAGACTCACTGCATAGCCCTGCCAAATCGTTGTCGGGATGCCGGCTGTCCTCTGACCCCGCTCCGGGATGCTGGCCTGAATGACACACTGGAAATAGCATCCGACTCGCGCGCGCCTCTGTCGTGCGTTAAACTCTCTTGAGCGGCGCAAGGTGCCCGGCTGATGACGCAAGTGCGTGTTGTACCCGATGTGTTAGTCCCAGCTGAAGCCTTCTCTGCATGATCTTTTTTTCTGAAAATTCCTTTTGATTTCCCTAAATAGCGGTACATAAAGGTAGGGTGTCTTTAAGAGAGCTTATCGTACTTAGCCATTTACCGCGTTTCTGTATAGAATTCTAAGGTTTTTGCGGCGTACCAAACGCAAGCTATCTGTGGCAAGAAAAAAGCCATCAAAAACAAGTGGTCGAACGCATGCTGTTAGCGATTTGTCACTTCGAAAGCGCTATAATTGAAATTTTATTCATCGTTCTTATTCAGCATTCACATTTGAGAACTGCAACGTAACGTTTACTATTTTTGCATTAGACGTATGGGTTAGAGGTTGGCAGAAAGCACACGGCAGTAAGGCTTTCTCTGTGTGCTCGTTTATATATGCTCACCGAGGCCTATTGTTCTGCGGTGAAACGTAGACCGTAATGTTGCAAGCCTGATTCGGTACGTCGCTGCATAAATGCACCGGGAATGTCGTATTTGCCTCGTGCCCCTCTCCTCCGTCCCCCCCTTCTTTTATAGGATGCGATGAAAGGGAAATATATTAAGCGAAAAGTGGGCTCTTGATGACTCGCAGCCATCGTATAGACATCGTACACCAATACATCATACACCAAAACCATATAGGGAGCTTCCATCCTTGGTCTCCATGGTGATACACTGGTTCCACTTCGCTTTCCCAACGTTTTCTAAAGAACACGGAAAGGGACCATGGGGAGAGGGGAGGGGGGGAGGGGAGGCGATCGTTTCAACATTCACTTGGCAGCCATATAACGCGGTTCGACTCATTCCACGGTCCGGCGACCGCCACCTCCCCGGTATCCATGCATGCAACGAAAGACCGTCCGCAAGTGCGGGCTTCGATATCTCCCGTAGTACAGTATATATAGGCGGCTTTTTCGTGGACACCCATCCGTACCGAAAACTCGGCGTATAATGTATTTACATACGCCCATTACGCCTATAGCTATATACATGGTGATGTGTGCGCTACACACACGTACGGGGCAATGAAAACGGCGGCGGTTTTCGCAACACTCCGGGCTCCTGCATGCTATAGCTCTCTATATGCCGCTCCTTTCTGCGTTAGCTGCCTGTGCAACCGAGATACTGAGAGTGCAGTTGAAACTGTTGCTATCTCGCGCGCTTGTGTAACCATCGCGAGACGTTGTAAATCTTGCCCCGGGCGTGGCGACCTCCGATGGGCGGATTCGGGGTTTCACTTGCACAAGCTCTTTTCATCTGCGTGATCTGAGTGCGGAAGAGTGCGTGCGATGGCGTGGGTTGGGAGCGAAAGACTGATTGTCTGCTGTGTCCCCAAAGTCCTGGTGTTGTATATAGATACTCATTAGATGCGAAGGTGAGCAATAGGGGGATGTAGAAACGTACTGGGTCGGAACTTAGGCTTCCACCACAGTGCGCAAGCTTAAGTGACACTTTGTATGCCTGAGGTTGGTGGTCTGTTGCATGGTCCGACGTCTGAGAAAGAACCGGGCAATAAATATAAGCTTCTGCAGTGGCAAAACGTATCGCAACTGCAGTTAAGTAAGGCTTGGTTATTTCAAGTACACGCAAGACCTGAAAAAAAGAAAACTAATGGTGGTTTGCGAAACAGCACTGAAAATCCCCGAGAAGCTTCATGTTATGATGTTCGCAGCAGCAGATTAAAATTGACTGAACATCACCGTCATAAGAAATTTGTTCAGGATGTTAGTTGCAGTTTTCCGTATTTGTGGTTTAAGCGGTTTCTTTTACGTTCCCTATGTGAACGATAAAATTATAAGGAATTTTCCAGCACGTATATGTTGTCTATTTCTTGCAGAACAGTTTGCCATCATATATATGCTGTGCATCGTCCGTTTGTTAGTCTCCGTTCAAGTCACCGACACTGTCTATATGCATATTCTTTGTTTGTTTGTTCGCTTGTTTGTTTGTTTGTTTGTTTGTTTGTTTGTTTGTTTGTTTGTTTGTTTGTTTGTTTGTTTGTTTGTTTGTTTGTTTGTTTCAGGCTCGCCCCCCCCCCCCCCTCTAACTCGCTACGTCAGTACTAGGCATGTCTAAAATAATATAGGTTTATATGACTCAGCCTCGTTCTTACGCAGCTTAGTATACGTGCCGAAGTTTAGCGCGTAGATGGCGACGGGCAAGTCTTACGGGAAAAGCAAAGCGAACACCTGCGGGTACGCCCTATATAACTTCGCGCGTCTTTGTAATCGGAAGATAAATATCGCTTTCGAAATCTGTATTCTTTTCTGCGCGTTAGATTACGATCTCCTCTCGCCTGCGCTTAACTACAAATAGCGCCTTCCACCTCGAAAATCGTCCTGTGTTATTTGCCGCCAACCAGGCAGGACCTCCCACTCGGCACGAACACGGCCGCCACACCGTTCTTACAACTTCGAGGATGCGCTTCCCTGCAGGCCCTTCATGTACAGCCCTTATTTTCCTTCTCACGTCATGGCCGCTGCTACCGCTCGTGTACGCTGTCCACGGTGACGACGCCGGAAAGCGGAATCTACTACGACAACTACAACAGGCGGCGTTGGCGGCGGCGGCTCCACGACAAAGGGCCGTGTCGGCAGAAGCTGTCTCTCGCTCGCGTTCCCTTCCTTAACGCGACACGGTCCTAGCAGAGAGCACTCCGAGCAGCTGGCGACGCGAGGCAGCGTTCGTCGACGCCTCAAAAAAGTTACGAAGAGGACGACTCCGAGGAGGATAGTTCCGTATATAACTCCGCGTGGCGCCTATCCCGTGCTCTCGAAGAGGGAGGATGGCGTCGCGGAGAGATGCGCGAAGTGCACAAGAATAGAGACGACGAGGAATAATGGCCGAAAGTCAGAAGCGAACAGTGTATATAGAGGATGATACTCCTGGCTACGCCCCATTATATATGCGCCTTTTGAAATTCGCCGCCTTGTATACGGTAGACTTACTTTCCGGTCGCTAAGTGTGCGCGTAATTAAGCTTCCTCCCTTTACTCTTTCTCGAAAGAAAATATTATATCTGTATGCGAAGTGGGCATTTAATATATCGGAATTAAGAGAAGTAGTCCTACTTTTAGGCGGCCAGAATGTACATTTTTTATGAGACAAGAAAAAACATGGCACTCCGGTGCCTCACTTGTGTTGGAGCAGATGAGAAGCTATAAGACAGAGTTCATGTAGCACTTATTTCAATTGTACCTGCTGTTAAAGCACCATAGTACATAAGAAAGAGTTTTTCGTTTGTTCTCGTAGAGCCTTTAATCTCTTAAAACTTGAAGATTATTTCGTTGGTATCACCGGAAGATTTCTCTATTACGTTGAGCGTATCTGCAGAGTGTTGTGCTATTTGCAATAGAAATGATCGCATTTATCGGGCGTCATTTCGCTTAATTATTTGATATCACAATGTGTACCATAGAGCGGGATACTAAGCAATTCTGCTACGGCACCCACGCTGAAAAATAATTAAAGGGAAATGCGGTTTACACTCCTGGACATTCCACACACAGCAGACTATTCACAGACTTTGTATATATCGCCGATAAAAAAAACGGGTTTAATTTCAAGACGTATTAGTGTATATTTTATGCGTTAGCAAAGCGGCTTCACTTGCCATTGTGAAAAGAAGGCGGCTCTCAGCATTTCAAGGTCTCGCACACTTTACATAATTATCGGCATTCCTGAACTCTTAGTGTCGCAACAAGCTAATTATCTGCATAATTATCTGCGGGGTACCTCCTGACGTCCTGTCGAACAGTGCACCATAAGTGGACGTTTTCATTAATGCCCTTTCAATGGTATTTGAACGGAGGCGCCCGTGGCTGGACTAAGTAGGTTAAAACAGAACTTTAAAAAAAACTTTTTTTTAAAAGTGTTTTTAACCTGCTTCGGCTAGACGCTGCTAGTGCATGCAGCCAAAAACGTACGTCTTCCTCCGATCCGCGTACTCCTTGTAGGTGCACTCAATGTAGCGTCCCAAGATTCACGACGTGAAAACACTTGCGTTTTCAGAGAATGCGTTATTAATTGAAGTATTATTTTGCTCTAGAAGCGGGCGTGCGTTGTTGGTAAAAATACGGGCCTTGGAAAACACGGTGTTTTTCTGAGAAGCCTCGAAGTATTTAGACGATGGACCGATCCGCATTTCCGTACACAGACGGACCGAAGCAGCTGCGTGCTCCTTCGGGCGGCGAGGGAGATGGTGTCGCCGGCACTTCGTTCCAAAGGAGGAGGGGAAAAGCAACGCACGGAGCTGAGACACACACCAGCATGGACGGCGAGGGTGTTCTTGATGTGTTTGGGAACAAAAGGAAGCCGCGTGGGGAAGGCGGGACGTCCCCTCCCTCGGTTATAAGGAAGCAAGGAAGGCTGCCACGGTGTTGTTCCCTGCGATGGTGGTGGGTGCGTGGAAAACGGCGCGACATCTGGTCATTGTCTATGCGCGCCAAAGGCAATGCGCGGGGAGAGGCCATGGGACTTGGGCGCACGCTTGAAAGAGGCAACGCGTTCGCGCACTGCGCAGGGCCGCCGGCGAGAATGCATCAAAGGCGACCGCACGCCGGGAGCAATTATTCAACGCTGGACGGCGCATGTATTGGAAGGAGGGAGACGCCCAGACGAGAAAGAGCTGGAGGCGGCGAGTAGAAGGAGCTGCCCCAGACATGTGCGTCTGAGCAAGCGCGCAGCTGGGCGAAACGAAGGGCAAATGCATCTTTCCGGTTGCATTGAGTTGTCAATGAGCGTGGGCCCGTCTTTCGGACCGGGAACAGGAAAAGTACGCGGCGGCTAACCGAAGATACATACCTTGGGTCAGGCAAAGCAAAAAGTGATAACGGTATACGGGAAGCATCCCCACGTTTTACTAGCTTTTGCTCACAAATGGTACCTTACTTCAAATATATTTTCCGTGAGGACTGAGAGATGTCAGATTTTGCACAGTTTTTGTGTTCACGTGTTCTTAAGAAATTATGTGCACCAATAGTTCTTGCAGCGTCTCGCCGCTAAAAACACGATTGCCTTTCGGGACAGTCACAAACGTATATTTGTTTATTCTATGTTCTCACGATAGAAGGAAATGTATTTATTGTATGGTTCTGAAGGTATCGTAGTGTGTAACTTTTTTTTTTCGTTGCACGGTAAGAAACCATCGAAATGAAAAAAAACGAACGTTACACTCTGTGCCCTTCGCATTTTAGAGATTACATTAAATCACCGAGTGCGCAATATCTATTTCTTTTTCTCCGTCATTGACCGGTCCCATAAGTGTAATGCTTTTGGTCGTGGCTATACTATGCCCTTACGCAGCAACGCAAAACCCTCACGTACGAAACACGAGATGCTAGTAGAGGAAACGCATTGCTCATCGCCTCACGAACAACGAACATGATATCTACGTGTATATGATACACACTTCCAGGGATACAGCCAATACAGCTCTTACACAAGAGGAAAACCACGGAACCGCGACGCCTCTGATGCAAACTGTCTCTTCATTTTTTTTCTTTCTAAGCTCTAGTGTTATCGCCCGCTGTCTTCGTTACTGGAAGTGAACGCCACCGCTCCGCGGCGCGACACGCATCTGCGGGACGGTCTCACGCTCTCCGATGTCGCTAGCGTGTATAGCTGTATATATATATACTATACTCACTGTACATACACTGCTTGTATCTGTATTTACTCGCCGCGGAAGCGATGTGCGCCGGCGGATGGATACACAAGAAAGGCAAACAAGGAGCGTATAGCCCGAGAAAGTGTGGGTCCCGAAAACGGATCCGGCACCGCATTTGCGGGCGCGTCGCTCATCCGGACGCGACGTAACGGAGCTCCATGGAGGAATACGCGCCGTGGGGGGATGAGCCATCCTGCCATCTTCCGTGCTGTACGCGCGTTTGCTTGCCTTTTGTGTATGTTAGTGCGTGTGTAGCTTTGTTTTATTATTATTATTATTATTTTTTTTTTTTGCTCCCCGCGTGGACTGGACGCCCAGCTCTTTCCGCGAGAGTGCGGTAGGGCTCAATTTACTAGACCAAACGCCGATCGGGATTCGCCCCACGTAGGGATGCATCTGAGATGAAAAAGACCGTGTTAGTAAGCGCCCCGGCTGGAAATCTTCGTTGCGTTTTGTACGTCATTTCCATTTGTATGAGTGACAGATTCCTTTATATGTATTTCTTGAGAGAGTGAGTGAGTGGGAGATATAGAGTAAGATATTCTCCTTTTGCGGAATGTGTCCTGAAATGCAACGTGGTCCCATCTCTAGTGTTGCGCTTTCGTATGTGATGGACGTGCCGGAACGCAAGGCAAAACTGTGCTTGTTTTGGACAGTTCTTGGCAGTGTGCGCACAGCAGGTAAGGTTCCTGTGTGGAACGAGCGCTTCTTTTAACAAAGGTGTCGTGGTGCGTGTGCACGGAAACATCCCCAAACATGAACTCTTCCCAGTCAAAAATCAGTTGATCCGGGGCAGTCGAGCTTTTCAAATAGAAGTGGCTCCGGCAAAACAGGTAGTTGCTTTCGCGGAGGCGCTTGCAGTTTCCCCCGCTCCTTTGCTGCGGTCTTGTGAGCTGCGGTTAGCGATGAAATTCACCGACGCGTGGTTTGTGTGTATTCACCACTCGCGCATTTCCTACAATTTTCTGTTCCGGTTATTGTTGATGATGAACCACTGATATGTGAATATTGTTCGTTGAAATTTTTTCGAGTGAGCCCTCTTGACTTAGCCTTCGTTGCACATCTGTGGCGTAGGTAAGAAAAAGGTTATCATACGCAGGATGACTTATTCCATCACCCGTTAAACTCATTATCTCGACCTTTGTTAAGAAATAAAAGAAAGAAACAAAAACAACAGATGTGGGTTCTTCGGCCTTGGAATTCTGTTCCCACTGAATGTCTCCCACATGTTCTTCACAATCACGCGCATTGTGTTTAGGCATCCTTTGGTAAGCTGTATTAAGAACAAGCCAATAAAGGGTGCTCGCGAGTGGATTACTTCTTTCTCGAACAGATTTGCATATAATGTTAACAAAGATTTGAACAATGCCAACATGTTAAAAGCATCGTAGTAATTGTTCGAAGAAGTTGACATACACGCATTACGACTAATGCGAAATAATTAGCCATGAGTAAGAAAGAAAGTGAGTGCTTTTCCGATCACTTTGTTTATCGCACAGAGTGTCTTCGAGCTGTTCCTGAAACGTGTGCCTACCGTCTTGTTGAACGAGCATAGGATAAACTTAATCCACACTCAACTTCTCACGTACGCAGCGAGTCAAGTAGCACAAGAGTCGGGGGGACCAAGGAGTGTGCAGTCAAGTAGCACAAGACCGAGGGACCAAAGAGTGTGCAGGCCTGGATAAGAAAGAATAAATTAAATGCGCGCGTTTTATAACAAGACAAAGCGGATAAAAGTTTGCACTCGGCAAATACGCGAAGCGCTGGCCTTCGTGCGCACTAGTGTACGCAGCAGTAGTATTTAGCGATGTGGGAGGTCGCAGACACGACGGCCGGTTCAGCTGCGGCGGCGGCGGCGGCTGCGGCAGCTCCTGAAGGCGAACGTCTCAGAGGCACCGGCGGCGACTTCGGTGTTGACGGTGACGGCGTGTGGTTTCGTTCAACGACGGACCCAGGCCGCGTGACACGAAACACGACTTCGCCTGTCCCATTTCTCTTTCGCTGTACCAGGTTGTCGTCCTTGGAAGGGGAGGGAGGGAGAACCGTTCGAAGTGCTGCCCGTAGCAGTCCAATGGAGGGCAAGGGCATCGACGAGTGGTGCGCGCAGGAAACGTCCCATTATCACGTGCAGGCGGCCGAACACCCTGCTCGCAACCATCTCCCGCTGCACAGGGACTAGAGTGACATGTGGGCCTTCTGGGAGGCCCTTTCCAGACTAGGGTGGCGTCGCAGACTAGGCTGCGCAGATGGCTCATGTGTTCCTTTTTTTTTTTTCCTCAATTTCCACCGTTCCTTGTGTGGTAGTATTTTTTGCCTAAGAACAAATCCTTGTCGATAAGCGAGCAGCTTGTGGACACAAGAAAGGAAAAAACCGCCCGTGTATTCTCCCCTCACGACCACGTGTGCATGCACGCAGCGGCTAGCCGAAAGGGAATGCGCCTGTGCTGTTGTTCCTTCCTTTGTCCACGTTTTTTTCGCGCAGTTTCCCCGTAACCGAAAGGGAGACAGTGTTTTGTCTAAGCCATGTGCTTGGGTTGACAGCGGTCGCTGTGGCCAGTGACTGTACAGGCCCCTCAGTGTGCGTCCTTTTTTTTTTTTTTTTTTTTTTTTTTTTTTTTTTTTTTTTTTTGCTTGGATTTGACGGCGTCCAATGGAAAGAAAGTTCGAACCTTGTTGAAGGACGTTGACCCCTGCCATGTAAGGCCGCACGGGTATTGCTGACATAACGTCCGGTTGTTAACAAATTGGTCTTCTTCTTTTCCGCATATTTGAATTCCAGACACACTACGACTATTTCTTTCTGTAACAACAATAAGATTATTTTGTTAAAACAATTCTTGCCGGTTCTGTCACGTTGTGGGTTCCAGAAAGCGTATCACTTAAGCGAAAGCACTTGAGCTCCTGTAATTCAGTGGCACTTCCGGCTCTTGAAACCAAGGTTCTACAGTCAATCCGTTTTTCGTTGCATTTCTATCACTCTCTTTTTTTTTCACATTTCTCGTTGGATATAAACTAACCTTACTAGCTCATGCTTATAGCAGCATTGTGAAGATTACATAAACGCTGAGCCAGCCACGTATGCTTCAATTCAAGATCAAAGAAAGCGTTCGGACTGAAAACGACCTGTTTGGGGGATCCTTGTTTGGAAGGTGATAAATTTGGGAAGAGCATGTTGTATGTGTTTGTGTATGGGTGAGAGCGGGACGGAAGTCCGGTGTTTTGATACCGTTCTTGCGCGTCACATACCAATGAAAGTTTACGTGTGTTTTGTTTGCGAGGCTCATAAAAAAGCGAGGCATTCTCGGCGATCTGTAAACAGCGACTGAGCGCGGCACCGGCCGACGAGAGTGATTCATCACTCTGAAGTGAAGCGCTGCGATTGAGGGAACAACGGTTTACTCGAAGGCCATTCATCAACCGAGCGACAGCGACGCGTCCCAAAACACAATGACACGGGTTGCGCCGCGCGAACAGTCGAGCTTCTTTTCGCGCTTTGTTCGCGCTGTACATTAGCACCCTTTTGAGTGCGACAAGAGTAAGCTTGGAGGAAAATTTGCGAGTGTTCGGAACAGCAGCCGGCAGGCTTCCTTAAAGGCGTGAAACAAAGTGGCTAAATATAATTCTTGTTATATATATATATATATATATATATATATATATATATATATATATATATATATATATATATATATATATATATATATATATATATATATATATATATATAGTATGTCTGTTCATTCTGACGAAGGCCGTGCCACGGCCGAAACGTTAAACACTAAAAAATATTCAATTTGCATAAGTGTGCTCCATCATTTCTTGACTTGACTATATATATGAATACTGGGCTTGCTCTTTTGTATTTATTGGAGCTGCTTTGCTGTTTTGTGTTCACGAGGAATAAATTTTATGGCGGGCCTGTTTCACATCACCACCACGAAAGGGTTTGCCACGAGAGCGAAAATGTTAGTGGTAAATGCGGGAGAGTCCTTAAGACAGTACGGCAGTAAACACAAGGCCATAGAGTGAAGATTCTGCATTTTGCAGCAATTAAATATGGTCTTAGTAGCCAGAGTTACTATTTTATCATTGAGAAGGGGGAGAAGTAGTGTTTTTTAAGTTTTGAAATTGAGCTAGTTTTTTTTTTTGTGTGTGTGTGTGTGTGTTTCAGTTTGTTTTGGAGCGTTTATGTTGGAGCACAGATGAAAACAAACATTCGGATTGAGAATAACATAAAAAAAAAAGTTTCGAGCGCGAGATATGGGAGCATGGAAACTGTGCTGCTGATGCGTTTCACGTCGAGACACTTATCTTGCTATTTTTAGTCTGCAGCTCTGAGCTCGTAACGAAAGAGCAGCTTAGGGTGGAGCGCAAAACCGCTGAGCTGGTGGACAAATAATTACCAAAGTACTTCACTAAGCAGTAAAAAAAAATGAACAATTAAAATGTAGCAAATAACGCAATGCCTCCCACTGAAACTATGCGGAAGGGATATCTTATATAACAAATTCAGATAGAAGTACAGACTTCCATCCGTTTCGTACTTTCTCTCTCTCTCTTTTTCTTGTGGCGTCTAGTGCCTACGGATTATTCTGCACTGCTAAACCTCGCGAACGTGTGTTCATTAGCCTTATTAATGAAACTTTCAGGACGCGTACCTGACTTTCATGCGGCGTAGCACGTTAGATTGCTTTTTTTTTTTATAGCTCTCGTCATCCCTATTTCTTTCTTTTTATTTTTACATTCTCATTGTGTGTATCTCTTCCGTTGTGCGCTTGTAACTCTGGCTTTGGTTTACCAAGATATACAGCGTGGAATAAAGATAAAGAGGAACCTGTGATTTCAATGCACAATTGTGAACTGTCTTCCAGTTGCGAACTAAATGCAGTAAAAACTGATAATGTATTTTAAGCATATATTTGCATCCGGTAAATGTGAAGGGCCCTAAGAGTCCCACAAGCGTAAAACGTTGCGTGCGAACTATGAGTTGCGTGAAGTACATATATTTTAGGCTCAAAATGCAAAGGACAACAATCTCTGGCATTTTACGTGCCAAAACCACGATTATGAGGCATGCCGTGGCGTAGGGCTCCGGAAATTTTGACCAGCTTGGGTTTTTTAAAACGTGCACCTAAACCTAAGCACACGGGCCTCTAGCATTCTCGGTTCCATCGCAGATATGACCGCCACGGCCGGGATCGAACCCGCGACCTTCGGGTCAGCATGAAATGCAAAGGACATACTCTCTGCTTAACGTTTCTGAGGACATGTGGCACGTTATCTGTGACAGATGCCGCTTTACTTTAGACAAAATCTTTGCATATTTAAATATTGTACTCTTGAATTGCGACTCGGGCTTGGAGTTTTGGCAAATTAATATTAGCCCGCGGGAAATAACCATTTATACGTTACGTGCCACGGGGGGCGCTGCTGGCGTTCTTCAGGTCCACAGGCTGCATAAAGTTCACGAAAGTTTCGGTTTTGCCTGTTTGTGTCTGCGACCATGTGTGATTTCTGTGTTCGTGCAGTCAGAGGGTGTGTCAGTATTATGACAAAGCTCCAAGAATACCATACTAGGTGATCATCAAAGAAGCTGTCATTGCGGGGTAGGGCAGCGCATGTCGAAACAACTATGACGCTGAAGAATAGACAAACGAAAGCTCCGCCATGTCCGATCGTGACCAATCAAATGTGTAGCCCGCAGGTACGTCTGCGTTTTAGGCTAACGTTTCCAGCGTGTCATTAAAATTCGTATCTCCCTCTTGAGAATATTGAGCTTCTTCATTTCCTCGCATTTCTGTCTGATCTTGGAACCCAAAGAATAATACTTATTGTTATGTTTTCTCTGCTTGTATACTGGTTACTGGTGTGTTTTTTATAGCAGCTGTGCTACCAGGGTTGCACGATGCAGACAGGCGATTGCCCACCCTTTAGCCGTACCTCGTAAGGTAATTTTACGTCATTTTCTGTGCCTTGAATGAACGAAACAAAACCTATTGCATGCTCGCGCGCGCGCATGTGTGTGTGCGTTTTCGCCCGAGTTATATACTGTGGGAGCGTAACAGGCAGTGTAAAACGACGCTACGTGCAGAAAGCTTTAGGAAGGGAGCGTGGGGGGGGATAAATATATTTATTTATTTATTTTATTTCTTTATTTTCAATATTGTTGCTCTCAGCTGAGAGCGTAGCAGGAGGGCAATACAAAAAGCCTGTACAATATGAAAAGTTTCGAAAACAATCGAATATGCGACAAATTTAGGGAAAGAGAAATTACAGTAAATATATTATTAAAACCAATAGTGGTCACATAAATGCATACAAAAAACTAGCATACATTTATTATATCACCCAAGTGAAAGTGTCTAAGGTTGAACACTATTTGTACAATAAAAGAGCAGTATGACATGCCATGAAAAGCATTCAAAACAAAGAAAAGAAGCAATTATCCCGTATGTGTTCTTGCTGTGCCAAGGGAGGCAACCGGCAGGTGTTAGGGGCGGATGGGAGTAGGCATTATGACATTTGATTGAGGAAACATTAGTTCTTTGCACCTTCAATCTTATTGGCGACTTCCGAGGGCAATATGGTGTTTGTGACAGATGGGTGTATAGTTGATTCCACTCCCTGATGGCAAGTGGAAAAAATGAATGTTTAAATGTTTGATTACTATATGAATATTCCGTTAGTTTATTGGCATGCTTTCGACGTGTAGGTCGAGATTCGGAAAGCGACATGTATTTTCGACGTGTTTATCTTGAAGCTGTTGTTAAGGATCCGAAACAAAAATTTTAAGCATCTACTGATAAGAAACATCTACGAAGAAGAAAAAGAAAATGGCTTTTGCCTTCGAGTGGTCTTAGGCGATTGCACAAGGGAGCATGTGTAATGCTGTCGTAATTATAATCATTGTCAGAACAATGCGGCTGCGAATTTTTGTTGTTGTTGTTGTTGCACGACCCACTGGTGCATTAGTTATGCTTAATGAGGCGAGATAAAATGACTTCACTGAAGTATTAATATGGTGGGTCGTCAACACGCCACATCTATTGAAGACTATGCCAAAAGATAATATTCATTGCTTTGAGCAGTTGTCCCACGTGGAATCCTCTGTTTTATGCTGTTCTTTCGAGCTGTATACCCATTGATTGATTGATTGATTGATTGATTGATTGATTGATTGATTGATTGATTGATTGATTGATTGATTGATTGATTGATTGATTGATTGATTGATTGATTGATTGATTGATTGATTGATTGATTGATTGATTGATTGATTCGGTTGCAGCTCATTCCGAAATGTAAAACGTAACTGCAGGCTCATGGCACGGATGAGATTCGCACATGTTCGTTGAGTCGATGAATAAAATACCACTGTTCATCTCATAGAAAAAGAAAGAAAAAAATAGCTCAGCTTGCGCTAAGCCGCGCAGGGCTGGGTCACAACCGAGCTGCTGGGCATGTTTCAGTTCCTCTTGTTAACTATCTGTACAGAATGCTTGGACGATGATTGAGCGCGTGCCGGTTAATGATGATGATAATTTTCTATCTGCGACGCACGGCAGAGCTCGACCATAACAGCTCTGCTGTAAAAAGAAAAAAATAAAGCGGATGCGAGCTCGGCATAGACAAGCACCGTAGCCAAGACATGAGAATAAAGTTAACAAGCTGCGTCAGCTACGTAAAGGAAAAAAATAAACGCCTCTGTACGATTCATGCATGTTTGGTACTTCCCGAGAGCACACATATAGAAAAAAATTAGTACCGCTATCATGCGCACGCAAAAAAAAATAAATAAATAAATAAATAAATAAATAAATAAATAAATAAATAAATAAATAAATAAAATAAAAAAAATATAAAGGGACAACTTTGCGTACCACCGCTATTGTTGGGCACCCTCCGGCTTCACATATCCCTTTCCTATCGCTTTCAATTGGTGCCGGCCGTCCAAATGAGCGTCGGGTCGTAAACGCACTCGCGGTTCGCTTCTGCCACGAGCCTTAACGACTCGCCGGGGCGGCCGCGAACGAAGCCACGCGAGCCAGCTTATTCCCGACCGTGTCGGCTGCTTCGTGCTCCTCCTCGAACACAAAACGAGCAACGACTACAAAGAAGCAGCGGGGTGTACGCGTGAATAAAACACAGGCACGTACACAGATATCGAAGCTTGCACTGCGTATTCCTCTCCCGCCACTTTCTCTCTTAACTCCATGTGCGCGCGCGCGCAGAGAGAGCATTTACTACGAGCACGCGCGTAAATAAACGCGTGCAGTACGTGTTACGTGCGCGCGTGCATAGGATCGTAAGGCACCCCTTGTTGCCAGAACGCGTGCTCCGTTTTCGTCGGGAATGGGGCCCGCGGGACGCTACAGCGATGCTAGCGAGCCATCCTAGCGAGAGCTCTGTTGTATCGCCGTTTTCCGAAATCAGTCCCAGGTGAGAACACGCGCCCCCCAGCGTGCTCTGTATCCCGCAGCGCTTCCCCCCCTTCCCTTTTTCCTCCCCATTTCCCTTCCTTCCTGTTCCACATCCCTGTTGTCCCTGTATCTCTCGGGCTTGTAACGCACTCGCGCATCTTTGTTCTTTCGCACGTGCGCACTCTTACAGACGCGCTCGGAACATTTTCGGGCTGGCTATGGACTAAAGGGGTTCGGGCACATCTCGGCGCATCTGCAGCTCCTTTACCGCCTTCTTCGCACTTGCATCTTTCCCTCTGTCTTTCTAGCGTTGTTCCTTTAAAGTGCGCCATTCTAGCTTTACACCTCACGCCGTGTAGGCTACCTTTCTTTCTTTTGTTTCTTTACTGTTATCGTGTTCTTAGCCGCCGTTACCCAAGTTTTCAGCGATAGAGCGTCTTTACTGTATCGGCGACAAGTCCAAGGAAGCTGCTCGTTCTCGTCTGCTTCGCCGATCGTCGACGCGCACCAGTTGGCCGTTTTATGCATAACATGCCCCTCTCTGTTCTTCTTTTTCTTCCCCCCCCCCCCTTTTTTTTTTTTGAGCGCCCTTTTAATCTCCCCCCTTGCTCTCCTCTGTCATCAGCTTTTTTATTATTTTTTTATGTGCATCTCGAGTTCCACCACCGCCTTTGTGCATATATTTGGGGCGCTACAAGTATCGAAGAAGACACGGCGGGTCGGAACACGCTCTGTCGTGAGGGGGTTGGGGGGGGAAGGGGCTACGTCACGCTTCAGACATCAAACGCGCCGTTATATTGGCTCTCGAAGGAAGCTGTAGAGGATATGCAGGACAAAAGACTGCGAAGGGTGCGGCTGAAAAGAGGCTGGGGGAAAACGTGTTGAAAAGGGGGGCCGGCACAAGGCAGAAAGCCATCTCGCAAGGAGCGAACGAGGACGACTTTGCATGCGAAAGGACTGATTTAACCGTATATTGCCGGTCGTTGCCGTCCTCTCTCTCTCTCTCTCCTTCTCTACCGTCTTGCCCACGTAATGCGTATACGCATTGTTGCGTACGCGTGCGGGTCGATTTCAACGCGAGCGGCGTGCCCCGCGCACTTAGCTCCGGTTACGGCCTTTTTTTTTTTTACATCGTCGTGTCTGCCGGGTACGTGTCTACCTGAGTTTCTTCCGTTTCTTCGTTGCTTCTTTCGTATTTTCTCGTTGTGCGATGGCCCATTGTTGGGTCGTTCGCGTCTTGGAGCCCCTTCTAACGCCCTCTCGTCTACGCCTTCGGCTCGTCTCGGCTTCGCGGCTTGTCTCGCGTTTGTGAATACGCGACCCTGTTTGTCCGCAGAGAAGGGTTGCCGTCGTTCACCTCTTCATCCACCGTCTCACGTAACAACCACTTACACGATGCTCCGTTTCCAGCGCGACGAACAATGCGCGATTACCGGTACAGTCCGAAAGGCCCGGACGCATAAGGAGAGTTCGTTCGAAACACAATGCCAAATGCGGTGAATGGTGCTTCCGAGCTACTGGATATCGGACTGTGGCCAGTAAACTAAGTAACGGAGTTGCAGCGGAACAAAGGTAGCCTAGCGTAACCGGTTGTATAATACAGAAATTATGACTGCGCTACATCATTCTCAGATAATACGTCTCTGGTGTTCTCGGGTCATAAAAAATGTAACCCTGTTGTTTAATAAAACCAAGCAGCTGGCAATGGTGTAGATGGTGCTCTTGTTCTGTTTTATATGGCCTCTGTCGTCTAGTAATAATTATGCTTTCGTACGTCGCGCAGTAGTCTTACAGACGTTGGTTTCCGCAGATGTCGGCTGTCTTGTGTTATTCGATTGGGAAGAATGCCTATGTTGTTTTCTACATAGGGTAGAAAACCCTGTAAAATGTTTCCCATAAGGGACAAGTGGCATTGAATAAGTTAGAAAAAAAATGGTACATAAATTTCATTCAACAAAAAGTTAGAAAATTGTAACCTTGTTGAAGTGGTAAAGGGAAAGATGTATTTAAGACTTGTTCGCAAGAAAAAAAATTTAAAGTGTTCGTTCATAGTTCATGAGGTCTTGCGTCACCTTGAAATTGCGTTCAAGTGGTATGCGTAAAACGACAACTTCATCCTAATGCCTTTCTCGCATGTATTTAAAGCGTCAGGAGAAGCGATGGTCAGCAGAAGAAGATTACAACGTGTTGCAACACATCGTATAACTGTCACCTGAACAAGACCGTCTCTCACTTTCGCATGCGACCGCAAATTTCCCGCGCCGCGACAAGGCACAGTGGAAAGCCTAGCGGCGAACTAAAAGACAAAGTTGCGGGTGACTTCGCGGGCTTACAATTTCTCGATCTAGTCCCTCGCTAGGTCGTTTCATAACCCCCTTTATGCCCGTAGCTCATATCCGACTAGCGTGCGGGGTCAGGGCGCACTTCATGAATATGCATATTAGCGCAGAACGCTTCTCCCGTACTGCTCAAAAGAAAGAAATCTGACAGAAAGAGAGTAGTGTTATCTCTGTTAAGTTGGCCAACCTGGACTTTGGCGCTTATGTGTTGTGCTTTATTGTGTGGTGTGCCGGGGCTGAAACTGCTGCATATAGATTAGACTGGTTCGCTTTGCGACTTTATACCCTGCGGCAGTCACCGTGTGCGGCTGCTGCGGGAAGCAATATTCCAGGTTCTGCGCCATTCTGCGCGTGTATGCTTATGATAACTATATAAGTCCGGAAGTACATTTGTCGAGCGTGTCTAATACATGCTTCCCGTTTTCTCTGCGTAACTTTGCATTCATGAAAGCCGCGTCATCATGAGGTGGACGCGTAATCTTGAATGCATGAACCAAGAACTGGG
>JALIZH010019731.1:0-16940 GCA_030522465.1 Rhipicephalus appendiculatus | reverse complement strand
GCCCTGAAGACCTGGGTGTGGCGGTGGGAAGGAGACAGGAGTCCTTCTGTGTAGCCGTGGGAAGGTGAAGAATGAATGCAAAACCGTGAAGAGCTTCAGGGGGAAGGGAGAGTGTGAATCAGAAGAAAGAAAAATGTGATGTGCACGCTGCTTTTGTTCTGTTTGTAATTTATTAAATGGCCCCTCACCAGGTCACAGAAGAAATTTTAGTTATGCACTGGAAGCTGTTGCGGGCCCAATGAAGAGCAGTGTACCACGATATCTTTTTTCAAATTGGTTCGTTAAGAGCCACGAAATCATGATGCGAAGAGGCAAACTTGAAATCCTTGCCAATTACCCCGTGTAGCCATTGCAAGCCCTAATTCATTCCCTGCCCTCTTCGATATCGGAGCTGGAGGATCACATGATGCATACACATCAGCACTTCATGCGCACGCAAGGTCATGTGCGCATGACGTGCCCAAGCCTCTGGTGCACCTCAATGGTGTGTCGTTTCGGCATTCTCGGTAGTGTATTGCCTCTTTCTGTGGGATGGATTCCTCAGTGCGCGTACGTTTGGAAAGGCTGGCACGGATCATGTATCCTTACCGCTTTACACAGCGTCGCACCGCTGAAACTGCTGTCAGAGACGGTGCCCCAAAAACACGCCAAGCGTTGTCAGGGCTGGCGCCGGCAAGACGCGAGAACGGAGGCCGATTAGTGTATAGCATCTCGTTGGGATTCGAAATAAAAAATAAAAATAAAAACGCGCACACATTCCGTTTGTGTGTTTTATTACTTCTGTCAGCTTTCGTTCATCTGATCAACAACAGATTACATAAATTACACATATCACCTCGAATAATTCTCGCAATGTCACGTGCTACGCTTTCAGTGCTACGCTCGCAATATGACGTGCTACCAGGAAACAGGACATTTTTACTCTGCTTTTCTGGACATAGCCAGCATTTAACCAGGACCTGGTTAAGAGTGTACGGTGAGCGACGTCATAGCATCAATGTCTACGTAAAAGAGCGGCGTAAGAGCAGGACCATTCCTTGTTGCACGTCATCCCCTCCATCTTGGGGCGCGCCCGCGAGAAGGGCAAGTGGCGTTCAGTTTGAAATTTCACGTCTTTCCACGATGCGTAGCGTTGCAAATCTTGGCAGACGTGATCGTGAGCGCCCAGTGCATGCATTAATTACTTTTGTCAGCTCGAAATGCTCAAAGCTGGTGAGGAGCCCTTTAAGGTGTTCACCGACAGGACAGAAATTGACACGCGATTAGACCCGTCTAATACGAGGCACCCCTCCCTTCTGGTCTTTAAGCGGTCTGGCTATCTGCTCCTGTGCTGCCCTTCTCAGCCATGCCGAAAAGAAAGGGACCCAGGAGTGTGTTCATTCGACGGTGGACACTTGACTCGCCATGCTAGACAATAAAAGGAAATAGCCGCGTTCTGCGAACCGAAAACGCATAGCTATATTCAACCGTTGGCGCCTTTGTGCTATCATAAACAATAACATTTTCAGGCTTTCTGTCGTAGATACAGGGCGCGCACGTTTCTGTTTGAAATTAATTGAATTTATGTAAAAATTTATTGTGCCTATATTTACGATTTTGGAGACCTAAAACAATGTTTTACCTGCCTATTTTTGGCGCCTAAAACGTGCTTTTTTAGTGCCTAAAAATCTGGCCTCTAGTAATCGCCTACGCCAGTCGCCTCCTTTCCCCATCCGAGTGCAAGTTTTCCATCACTGAGCGCGAGTGCCTCGCACTTGTATGGGCAGTTGGAAAATTTCGACCATACTTGTTTGGACGCCCCTTTTCGGTAACGGATCACCATGCCCTGTGCTGGTTGTCCTCCCTCAACGATCCTACTAGACGCCTTGGTCGTTGGGCTTTGAAGCTTCAAGAATATAGCTTTGACGTGACTTACAAGTCTGGCCGAATGCACCAGGATGCCGACTGTCTATCTTGCCACCCCGTGGATCCCCCCTGACCTCTGAGCGCATGATTCCGATGCCTGCGTCTTCGCCGTATCTCATTTCATTCACATACGCAGTGAACAACACAGTGGTGCCAATTTGCGGTCTATCATCCACCGTGTAGCTTCTCACCACTCGCATCCTTCGCTCCACTTGTTCGTGCTCCGTTATGGCATTCTCTACCGGCGCAGCACGAGCACCGAAGGCCCAGAGCTTCTCCTGGTAGTTCCTGAAACGCTCCGCTCCACTGTGCTTGAACAACTTCATGACGCCCCAACCGCTGGACATCTTGGAGCACCCCGCACATATGACCGCGTACGGCATCCATTCTTTTGGCCAGGCCTTTGCCGCTCTGTGCGCCGATACGTTGCATCTTGCGAGTCCTGCCAGCGGGACAAACATTCTTCCTTGGCGCCACCTGGACCACTTCAACCGATCGACATTCCAACAGACCCGTTCTACCGCGTCGGCCTCGACCTCATCGGACCATTCCCAACGTCTCTGACTGGCAGTAAGTGGGTAGTCGTGGCTACTGACTACGCGACACGATATGCTATCACGCGAGCACTACCAACAAGCTGTGCTACTGACGTCGCGGACTTCCTCCTTCACGACGTTATTTTCTACCATGGAGCTCCACGTCAACTGCTGACCGACCGTGGTCGCTCATTTCTCTCCAAGGTCGTTGACGACATTCTTCGCTCGTGTTCCACACGTCATAAGCTCACCACTGCCTACCCGCAAACAAATGGACTCACTGAGCGCCTCAATCGCACGCTGACCACAATGCTATGCATGTATGTCTTCGCGGATCATCGTGATTGGGATGCCACTTTGCCTTACGTGACGTTTGCCTACAACTCGTCACGCCACGACACCGCTGGCTATTCCCCCTTCTATCTCTTGTACGGCCGCCATCCCACTTTGCCTTTTGACACTGTTCTACTGTCAGATATGCACACTCCTTCCGAGTACGCCCGCGATGCAACTACTCGGGCTCGAACGGCTCGCCAGATCGCCCGGGATCGCCTTTCTGCCTCGCAGCTGTCACAAAAGTACACACTAAACAAATTCTGACCCATAAGGGTGCGAAAAAGGGTGCGACACCCCTACAGCACACCCTTCGAGCAACCCTATTTGGGTCGCAGCACCCCACAAGCGGAACGCAAAGGGTGCATACATCAGAAGGGTGTAAACTAGGGTGCAAGAAGGGTGCTACAACTAATGGGTGCTGAAGAGCACTCATGAGGGTGTACAGTCACCGACAAAAGTTTGTGAGCAACATGGTCAACGAACATAGCCAACAGCTTTTAAAAGTTGCCTGGTTGGCCACCACGGTCTCATTAGAAGCCCTACCAAAGTAGCGGGTATTTGAGTTGGGGCAGCACCCGGCCGAACATAAGTTCTACATTGGTTCTGGCACTCCTGCGGTCTCGGCCTCTTCGGCGTGCACGGCCGGCGCTGACCAGGCGTTGTGCTACAAGCTGACTAGCCATTGGCTGTATACGTAGCTTGTGGAGCTACAATAGGATTTTGACTTTCACCTATGGAGCTATCGGCCTCATGTAATCGAGGTGCCGCGTTGCCAAGAGCCACTGACATCGCTGACGAAAGAATACCGTCTGGTGCGAGGCCATCTTGTCTTGTTTCTCTCGCACTACCCAAGTTGTAACGTACGCACACACAACTAAGACGGTCGTTAGCGCATCAGAAGCATTGCCATTGAAGGGTTAGCAGTTGAAATGAATCCATAGCTCATCGTCATACTTGTGGTAAACGCGTAAATAGAATGTTAACAGATGTTAACGCCAAACCACTGAACGAAGTCGACGCGACGAAGGCGACAGAATCTGCTCTGCATGCTGCGCCCTCCCAGAGTACCAATAAAGACTAAAAAAATCAGATAGAGAGAAATTTTATCTGTGACCACTGTCGAGAGATGGCGCAACCTTCAATATGTCGTCGGAATGGTATGCATAGTTGGTGGTCGTTTTCACGGGAACTTAATGAACCCTGTAATTATCAAGTTCATTATTATGTAGCTTTTGAGTAACTGCTGATCTTGGCTAAGGGATAGCTACAGTATAATTACGTCTGCGTATCTTGTGATGCAGCCATAGAATGTAAAAGAGTTAACCAAAAATTACGTGATACTTGTACCACCACGTCGGTCGTAATTCAGCGACTATATAAGCGTCTGCACTTCGTATTGGGGTATGTGTAAACACATCTGTGCGCACGCGGTGGTTGTAATTTGATCATAGAATGGGTTATATTGTATGCAAGTGAATAAAGTGTGTATTCAATTCATTGAGTGTGTGTGTATTATGTGTCTTGCAGACCAGCAAACGTGTACTTACTAATAAATTTATATGTAAATGCGCTGCATCAGCCTTCCAGTGTCCTTGCGCAATCCATGAATGGGCCCGACTGTCAACTATCCGCCAACAAGCCATTATGTAGTATCAACGTGCGTCGCTTAAGGCATAACGGCGTACTCGCTAAATCAGTGCACATGCTAAGCCTAATTGTGTTGCTCGCTACGCTAGTCTGGTGTGAGCCATCTTGGTTTTGATGGGGGAGGAACGTTTCTGTGCGTCAAAAGGGACAAACGTTACCCCATTTTAAAGAAGAACATTGGGTTCATCGCCGTTACTCCCTAAATGGAGCGTAGGTCACTCCATTTTTTTAAGAGTGTATGTGGCCTGTCACACGGCACTGTCTGCAGAGTATAGGGCATTCTACATTTGTGGCCATCTCTAGCATCCATCCTAGGTTTTCGCTCCATTGGTACATCGATGTGGAGCACCCTTCCAGCACCCATTTTAAAGGGTGTTATGACACGATAGCACCCTTTATAAAGGGTGCAACCATTACACCCTCTGAAATTTTATGCTGTGCACCCTTTTTTAAGGGTGCTACGCTCTGCACCCTTCCTTAGCACCCTTTTTTCGAACACCCAATAGGGTGCAAAGGGTGTTCGTCTGGCGACAAGCTCATTTACACCCTTATGGGCCAGAATTTGTTTAGTGTGTATCGCTACGACAGCCGTCACCGCGTCGTCTCCTACTCCCCAGGATCGTTGGTTTTGCTCTGGACCCCTTGCCGTCACGTTGGCCTGTCGTCGAAGTTTCTATCTCGCTATTCTGGGCCTTACAAGGTCTTGCGCCAACTTACCGAGGCCACCTATGAGCTCGCCCCATTGGACACCCCATCGCCATCGTCTGTGCTCTCTACGGATATTGTACATGTCTCCCGTCTTAAGCCTTACTTCTCCGCGCACGATCGTACTCTTTCTTAAGCGCCGAGACGGCGCTCCCAGCGGCATAGGCTAAATGTTACAAGCCATGAAGAACAACAAGGAATGCTCCATCAAGGCGACGAAGACGACGATTAAAATAGCGCTCGCGTTGTTGTTGCTGCTCGGCCATCTTGGCTGAAGGAGTCCGTGTACATTTTGTGAATATATTTCTTTCTTCCTTTTGGCTATTTTCACCCGTGACAATATATTCCTTCAATTACAAAAAAGTCTGCTTGAACTAGGCTTTTGCTGGTGTAAATGTTTGTCAGCGTTTCATAATTTATTTATATGCCCCGCTCCTCAGTTGTTAATTAACATTACATATTGCGAATGTTCTTCAAAAGTAGCACGTTTTATCTCACTTGGCTTAATTTCGTTGTATGCGCTCCTTATCCCAAAAGGAGGAAGCTTGACGTTCAGGGCGTCAAAAAGGTCATTTATCATGCCGGTAAATGCGGCTGTCCCCTCGCGGTCTGCCAGGCGAGCTTGCTTGAGTCGCCTGTTGTAATCAAAATAGAGGACTGTATCCTCACTCTTGTTCACGTGCCGTGCGACGAGAAATGGACTCAGAGACAACGTGGTAAAACACACGACGTTTATGATCCAAAAGGATGAAAAGCTAAAAGACACTAAAGTACAATGGAAAAACATAAACACGGAGACAGTCTAACTTTAACGAGAAAAACGAACGCTAGTTCGAGGAACAAAGTTCGTTGACCTCACAGTGCGATGGTCGGCACGGCAGACGCTGGGGTGCAGAGCAGGAGGCGGCGAAACGCGATGAGCAGCGGGGTGCGTCTCGATGTGCGACGCTGTGGCGACGATGAAGCTTGGCGGCGTGGGTGCGACTACGAAGCAGTCCACCCGCATGGAGACGCAGTGCTCCGGGCAGGGAATGGCCAGCCTGCCCAGCGAACAGCTTGCGTCGAGTCGCGATGCTCGGCGCAAACGTGACCCTTAGCCAGGTCACGGTCGTTGCTGTGCTGGCCAGCTGACCGCGGAGACGCCTCGCCGTGGGGGGTGATTGTGATGAATGGAACAAAAAGTGAGGACGACAACGAAGGTGCAGCGCCGAGCGCGTGGGATTTGGAGCCAGCACTGTGCGTGAGGCCAGCGAATCAGCTGGTGACCTGTGTGGTTCCATCGAGCAACACCTCCTAGACAGCTTTCAAGCCTGCGCGTCACGTGATGTGACGTCGACGACGTCACATCGCGCCGGCCTACCTAGGCTGCGAGCGCTTGCCGCGCGCGCGCTCCTCACGCGAACTACTGCCTCTGACCGCTCAGACGAGATCGCCAGGTCAACATGATTTATCAGGGTAACGAGAAATAATGAATATCATGAATGGAATAATATATATTTATTTATCGCAAGCAGACGCCGTCTGCATAAATATCACAGTGCACACTGTTCTCGGCCCAGATAGACGGCGGCCAGCAAAATATATTTCACTTAATACTGAAGATGTGCCAAAAGTACAGAATACAGATGTTGCCATAAAAACTGCGCAGCATAAACGGGTGAATGAATGGCAGAGAAAACAAGTTATTGCACTTATTAGAGGCAGACATAGTACATCATATCACAGATAACTTTCTGTTCTTTTGTCAAAGCAGGCACAGTTTGGATCTCAATAAAATGAAAGAAAACAAAATATAACACATTGTCGCACCAAAAACATTCCCAAACTTTGGAACATGAAGTGCATACTCCCATTTAAATTGTAGGTTAGAGGAAAATATTGCATTCATTTATCACAGTAGTAGTAACACACAAGACATCATATTGTAAATTCAAGCACTTGTCAAAACGTCGCAATACATAAAACACACTGGTGACTGAAGTGTGAACCATAGCACGATAAATAAGTCACACAAAGAAAACTAATTGTACTGCTGCTAAGGTGCAAGCATGTCCTAGAAAACAAAAGTCACACAAAAATCCCAAAACACAAATCACATTGCACACCAATATATCTCTGCAGAAAGTGCACAAGAAAAGCATACATAGCTGTGAAGTACCAAACATGGTCCCTCCAACTACCACAGCAGGCACTGAGACAGCTCAGTGAGCAAATGAGCACAACACGTTGACATGCCAAGAACACGTAAAAAGAGATTTTAAAACTATGTACTGTCATTTAAATACGAAACAAACCGAAAACAAGGCTCGTTGCACAACAGACAGAAGTATGACAAGGAAATCAAGTCGGGACTGTGAAATAAAATGACCTCAGTGCAGTTTCACTCGAATAAATGTGGAGAGCGCTTCACCTGGAAAAATTACTTTTCTAGAAAGATTTGGGCCTTTCTGTTTTTTGCCTTCTGTTCCTTCCCAATGCGTAAGAGATCGTTCCTCTGCTTGCACAAGTTGTTAAGCATGATGTTTGCTGCGCAGTTTGCTACTAGCGTGACGAGGAAATCATAGGTGTGTCCATTTTCACACGTATTTATGTCCTCAAGCCTCGGCAGACATTGCAGTGTCAATTGCCGAACGACATTCTTTTGGTTCGGGCCATGGAGAAACTGGGTGAAGTTACTTTGCGTCATAAGCTTTCTAACTACAACCTCCGTGTACATGACTATTGTAATCACAAGGGCAGATGGAAATTTGAGGCCACCTCGATCCAGTTGCGTGATTAAAGAATGGGTGTCCTCTTCTGTTTCGGCCTCATTTCTAGTAATGACCAAGTGCCCTTGGCAGCTTTTGCACTTGAGAACTTTCATCGCCGCGTGTGCGCAATACCCGCCAACATAACCAATTACTGGCATTTGAGCTCTGAGCTCATCGAGGTTAGCATCGCTGACGTGAACAGTAAAAGAGCTGCCCGCATCAATGGCACGGTCTATTTCTTCAATGCCTCTGAGGTCATCGCTGCTCATCCTTGGAAGGGCATTTTGGAGGCGAATCCTGCCCTCTGTTTCGCAAAGCTGACGAACAGATATGTAGTACTGCCCGCCAGCCATCTGCCTGTATTGTCCGAAACGACTCTCAAGGAGATCCGTTTGGACTTTGCCTAGTAGGATGTACTTGAAGTGAAGCTCACTAATGCAGTACTTTACCAATGCCAAAAGGGATTGAGCAGAGAGCCGCAGGGCACTCAATGTCTCCTGGGTAAGTACTCCAGTGTCGTGCCTATAAAATTCCCACACGTCGAGCCATGTGATAAAAGCACTGAGAAAGCTTGCCTTTGGGTCATCTGTCTGATTTGACATGGGCTCTTCATAAACATTACGGTGATGGAAGCCTTTACTAGGTGTCTTTACATTGACAATACTCCACCAGCGAAGAATGATTTTTATGAAGTCTTCTGTCGCTGCCGCATGTTGAAAATCGACTTCGCCAGTGCGAGCAGTCAGGGCTTCGGCTACGTGTGGATTCTTCAAGTGATTCTTCAAAAGTGATTCTTCAACAGCATGGGCGAGTTGGGAAGCTTCTTTTCGGCTCCTCTTGGCATCAGGTGTTTCTCTCGTGTTGTGGTCTGATACTGAAAGGTAGGACGGGCAGCCGGGAAATACCGTTGACACAGATCCAGGACGTAACCGCGGTACTGGCAGTGCGACTTCGATAACTCTTCCTGTCCTTGGATCCGTGTACGATGTCGTCCGCTCGATGCATGAAGCGTCGAAATGATCCGCGCACACCTGCACAAACGAACAAACGTTTCATGAACATCTGAGAAGACACTTTTTAAAAGAACTAAGTGCGCTCCCACGGACGACCCCCCAGGCGACTATGTGTGAACAAAGAGTCGCCGGCCATCCTTGCTACGAACGTGATTTTGCGGCCGATTCTCATCGACTCTGTGTCAGCGCTTAGCAAGGAACAGCGGCTACACGGTCCCATATTTCATATCATATTGCTTCTACCTGTACAATCAACGAGGATCTGGGACAAGAACATCACAAATCCTTACCTTAGTGCACGACGTGGGCACGAAATCCTTCCTAGGAATGGCGCGTAGCCACTTGTTGAGAGCGTCGCCGTCTTTAGGGAAGGAAAACACTTGTATCTTCTTTCCCGTCCTGTAGTTTCCGGTACATCCTGGCACAGAACACTTATTAGGCATTGTCGTATCACTAGAACATCACGCACGGAAATGAAATTGCCGCAAAACAACAGCGGCAAACGACAAACGTGACTGAACCGACCCGCGCTGCGCTCGCTGCCGCTGCGGCTTCCCCGAGTGTCGGCCGGCCGGAAATGACGTCAGATCGCTGGGCCCAGGCCTGAAAAGCTGTCTAGGAGGTGTTGCATCGAGGTGGTGTGCCACGATTGGGCCACGTGTGATGAAGACGTGGCGATGTGCTTGCTGGCTGGGGGTCGAGCCGAAGCAGCGGCAGACGGAAGACAGCGGGCCGAAGCATCGGACGCCGGCGGTCCAGGGTCCAGCCAGGGAACGCGGCCGTCCGTGCTGCGGCCGCCCAACCACCAGCTGGGGCGGCGTTGCCGGCACGAGTACTGCATCTCGGGGCGCGGCCTGGCCTGCTGTTCTGTTCCTTGCCGAGGGCATCGCGGATCTCGGCGAGGCGTCTCCGCGGTCAGCTGGCCAGCACAGCAACGACCGTGACCTGGCTAATGGTCACGTTTGCGCCGAGCATCGCGACTCGACGCAAGCTGTTCGCTGGGCA
The DNA here is from genome assembly GCA_030522465.1 of Rhipicephalus appendiculatus. Taxonomy (NCBI): domain Eukaryota; kingdom Metazoa; phylum Arthropoda; class Arachnida; order Ixodida; family Ixodidae; genus Rhipicephalus; species Rhipicephalus appendiculatus. The sequence goes on along the minus strand of JALIZH010019731.1, from coordinate 7,043 downwards.
GGCTGGCCATTCCCTGCACGGAGCACTGCGTCTCCATGCGGGTGGACTGCTTCGTAGTCGCACCCACGCCGCCAAGCTTCATCGTCGCCACAGCGTCGCACATCGAGACGCACCCCGCTGCTCATCGCCTTTCACCGTCTCCCGCCCATGCACCTCAGCGTCCGTCGTGCCGACCGTCGCATCGTGAGGTCTTTGAACTTTCGGTCGTGGACTGACTTTCACTGTAGTCATCCTATAGCTTAGTCTCCGTGTTTTCATCGTACTTTAGTGTCTGTTTTAGCTTTCCTTCTGTGTCTGTCATAAACGTCGTGTGTATTTTACCACGTCGTCTCTCTGAGTCCATTTCTCGTCGCACGGCACGTGAACAAGAGTGACGATACAGTCCACCACCATTATTTCATTACACCTGTACATATCAAGGCCGATTGCCGTACTTCGGCTGAGCAGCTATAGGGAAAGAAAACGTAAAGGGCGATTTTATCGCATCGCAAAAAGACGTTATAGCACCAGTTAAGTTTGTGTTTCACATGTGAAGAATTTGCCTAAATAATCAATAAAGATATAGGTTCTTTCAAAATCTTACCTGTACTGCAAGCTTCACATTCATTTTCTCATGTTGTCGGGGCAGACGTGTTCAGCGCTACGCTTGGGAACAATGCGGAGTTGCCGTCTACTTCTTGCAGAACTCGGTAGTGGTCATATAGCTTATGCGATAATCACCAATCTGTGAGCGAGATGAACAGGAAAAAAGAAACAAATATGTCAATCGTATGTTGTGCTGCGAATAATGGAAAGAAAATGTATTTGGATGGGCTCTGCAACAATCTATATTGCGATATAGTACTGTGGTACTCACCATGCCGTATTTGTGTCGCAGAAGATGGTTTCTAATGGGGTACATCGCAAAGGAAGAGGCATTTAGCTCGCAGGGTGCTGAATTTTGTCGTTTGCTGAGTGAAGCTTGCCCGATATGCCAAAGTTGGACCACATGGCTTTGTTCCTGCTGGCGCCATCACCGATGACTGCGACGACAATGGCGTTGTGTTTGCGTAGCTGCACGATTGCATCAAGAACTATTTTGGCGAGTACGTGTCCGGGGGCTGCATTTTTTGTGGCAAAGCTTGCAATCGGCTGAACCCATGAGTGGAATAGAGGCACAGACATTGCAACCAATGCATGATAAGCAGTGGCTGCTGAAACTTCACCGTCTCCGTAACTTACGAACCCATCAGTCTTGAATGTTTGACGGTTGAAAGCTACTCCTTGGCGTACCTTCATTTCGTCGATTACTAGTGTGCCATAACACTGGACTCCAGTCTTCATGAAAGCTCCAATGAGCTTGTTGAAGCCAAACTCACAAGGCATTCCTATTATTTTTTTGGAGCCTAGTCGAAGTTGGAAGAGGAAGGATTTTCATTCTTGACATCAAGCGGTACACACGTGCGCTTGAAATCATCAAGAGAAGGAAACTCATCAGCCACCCATAGTCATACCACACACCATCTTTAAGATATAGCTTTCATCGACTGCAGTGCTGTCCGAAATACAAGTTGCTGCAGTGGCAGAAGTTCAGCTAAAACCTTGTTCAACAGTGCATTGCTTGGATCTGATGACACCTTTCTTAGCAAGCTTAGAAGTTCTCTCTTGTATCTCTCCCGCAGCACTGTTGACCTTGTAGTCTTCTTTCTTAAATTTCTCAACAGCGCAGATGGCAAAGGCACGGACTTGCTCTTTCTTGAACGTCGTTTTTTCCTGCACTGCAAGTTCTTTTTCGCTTTCCTGCACCGAAGGCGGCTTTCGCCGACAGCACTGCACATTGCTTGCTTCTCCAGATCCTCCCCAACTGAAAAAAACGACCTCGGCTCTATGCTGGCCCAACATGCATGGTCGACCTAGCCGGTTATGGCCCCATATTGGTCAACAAGATTGGGCCGAGAGTAATTTTGGTTAATGGCCTCACACCGGCCGACCTCTGGCTACCAACATATATGCACAAGGCCGTAGGCCGACCTTGTAGACTGCAGGTGGTGCACAGCTGGATTAAATAATCTTGTGCAAATAATCTAGTGCAATTTGGTGACAGCCGACGCTGAACGCTCAAACAAGAAATTTTCGCTGTCCGAGAAATAATGTGCGCGTTGTAGGAGAAAAATTCGCGCCCACAGATATAATGCAATGTCGGCCTGTGGCGGGCTCATAGTGGCCAACGTGATAGGTTGCTACCTGCCACGTTGCTACCTACCGCGTACTACAAAGAACCACGTTTGGTCGCCCGGGCATTGGATGCCGATAATTTCCCTATCAATTGTTGACCGTTGGCTGAATGTCTTTGGCCAACTAATCACCAGCGAAATTGGTTACCAATCAGTGCCCCACTTTGTGTCACCATTGGTCGGCCGACAACAGCGGTTGCCGAGCACTGCCCAGTTGTTTACCAACCATCGGCCGTCGGCCAATTTCAGTTGGGTTCCAGACTTGCCAGCTGTCTTTGAAGTTGATATTGAAGGACATAAACGAGAATGAAATCCAGTACAGACATCCAGACTCTCAATGAGGCGAAGAAAAGGTCGCTGTGTCGTTCAAGGTTCTAAATTGAACTGCTGCTTCTGGCACATTCATGTACTGTGGTGTAAGAGGCACATTCATGAATGGTGTAAGGTGAAAATTTCCGCTGCATCAAAGTGAAGATCACAGATGTATGTTCTTTGCGTAACTTTGAAGTTTGCGCGTCCTGTCACATTGTTCCACTCCCTCAGCACTTTCGGGTCTTTCGGTGGTTTGAAAAAAAAAAAAACACACCAGGCCTTTTTTAAACACTCTTGGGACAACTACTACAAGCACACTTGCATGGTACCCACTACGCCATAAATCGTCATAATTTTTGTGTAGTGGGGAAGCGTCCACTGTGCCATTATTCGTCATTCTTCTGAAAAGTACGGTACCCGCTACACACTTGTAACAAATTATGTGCACTAGTTTTGTTGATGCTGCGGCTGACGACAATGAAGAATTATGCCTGAGGGTTTATTTTTGTGACGGGTTGGAGCATTGAACGACCCATCGTTACGCAATTCGCATTGTGTGACGCCTGGTTGTTACTTTGCTATTCTAAAACGCTTTATTACACGTGTTAACGCGATTCCTTACCCGACATCAAGCCTGCATAGGGTCAGTTTGCAACGCAGTTTCAAGCACCGGCGTAGCTCAGAGGTAGAGTACTGGGCTGCCACAGAGAGGGCCCGGGTTCGATTCCCATTTTGTCCTAGGTATTTATTTAGTTTTTCTTATTTCGCGCGATAGTGATATCTGACACTGCAGCGGCAGACAACTATACGGCGCAAAAACGGCCCTTGTTGTGATCTCGGAACAGCTTTCGCTGTAAAATGTCGCTGCACGAAGGGCACTTCATTTGACGTTGCCGATGTGTATCCACTTCGACAGCCTGGCACAGCACACCTTGGCACGCCGATCGTTCTCCCTCCGAAGGGAGCGAAAACCTACCCCGAACAATTGTTTGTTCGGAGTCACCGTCTGCTTTCTCTCCAGAAAGCAGAACCGCGTAAACATTGTCGTCTGCTCTGGCATGGTTGAAATTCAATGCACAAGGTCTGTTACGAAACAACGAGCCGCGTCTCTTTTTTTTCTTTAGGTTACTTAACGATGAACATTCATATTTATTAGAAACAAAAAAAAAATAAAAACGTCTGCAAGCGCACGCCGTGATAGTCGAGTTAGCCGCGTCGCTGCTTCGTCTGCTGCGCGCGACGCCAGCTGCGCGGCGGTGAGGGTCACGTGACGTGGTTGGATGGATGGGGAGTTGGAACGTCACATACATGACGTCATTGGTAAAGCGATCGCCTCCAACTGGCTATGTCTTAATGTGACTACGTCTTGCCAAACGACTTTGAAGTCACGTGACAAGAAAAAAAGGGGGGGGGGGGGATGGTGAGGAAGGCGTGTTTTCTTGCCATCATGGTTCGCGTGCACGAGTTCAAGATTACACAATCTTGTGATCGTCATCCATGCTTCCACGCTGCGAGCCCTGGCGGATTAAAGAGCCCTGCGAAGGAAGCCCGCGTAATCACGTCACTCCACTGTGTCGCTCATGGACTTGTGACATATCGTTGCGTTGGTATGAGACTAACGATCGAGCGCTGTCGAGGGGAGTGCCAAGTGTGTTGCGTGCAGGGAGCCTACATGAACGGTCGATCGATCATGTAGGCTCCCTAGTTGAGTGGCGCGATGAATCGCGTGCCGATCAGACCTGCGCGACCAACTGTGGGCAATCCAGTGGGCCCGAACAGTGGTGGAAAGGCTATGCCTCACCGCACATAATGCCCGGGTGGCCTGAGCCCGGGCCGGCAACCTTGCAGGTGCTTTTCTGAATAAAGTTTTTCCCGTCCTTCCGTCCACAAGGAACAGGTATGTTTGCTGGCATGACACTTCTAGGCCGAGAAGGGCTCTTTCTAGGTGCTCCAGTTTTTTATCTGTCTTTACGTACCCACGCCAGTTGTGTTCGTCACTCTCAAAGCCCAGGAGGTGAGATTGTACAATTGCTTCATCGCTTAGCGATGACGAACTATCCATATTTACTATAATCAAGCCACCAACGAACCACGCAGCTTCCATTACGACCACAAGAATGCAAGATAACTTGAACTCGTGCACGCGAACGATGATGGCAACAAAACGCGCCTTCCTTTTTTTGTTTATCCCATGACCTCAGAGTCTCTTGATGAGGCGTAGTCACAGTAAGACATAGCCAGTTGAAGCCAGTCGCTTCAATCGCTTTAACCACTGACGTCATATGTGACGTTCCAACTTGGGGTCACGTGACCCCGAGCTGTTGAGGTGCAAATTGACTCGCCCGGTTGGATGGTGGATGCTATGAGCGTCCCCTTTATAATGGGGCGAGGCGGTCACTAATGTGCCACCAGGCTCCACAAATAAAGAAAAAAAAGACGTTTTACATTTTTTTTATTGCGATAGCAATTATATGGGCACTCTAGGCTGATTTTCGCCGTCAGCGTCACCATCGCCGTCATGTCCCGTATATGTATATGTATCTATATATTTGTAAAAGCCACAACGAGGGACCTCTCGCACGGCAGCGCGCGGTGCTAACCGCGGAGCCACGAAAGCGCACGTCCTTCAACGTTCAAACGGCGAGCTATTTATATACAGCATGTTTTCAGCATCACCAGCGAGATGGCGCAAAGGGCGCGCTCGGTGGGGCTTTAGCTCGGCGCCCCGCTCGTCGCGACGCGCGCGCTCATGCGCTCCTCTCCCACGCGCACTTTGCCCCGTGGGGGGTAGACGCCCGTGCGCGCGCGCGCTTGTCGTGCGGTGGGGGGAGAATTGTACGTCTTGGGCTTTCGCCGGAACGATAGCGTTGTAGTTACCGAGCGCACGAAGGTCACTTCGCTCGCGGCAGTCCCTCCGTTTGCGAAAAGAGCACGCTTTTCAAACACAGTGAAGTAACAACTGTGGCACTTGTTATTTCGCGCTCGTCTGTACCTGTGAATACGTTTCGTGAGTCGTTTTTGTTTGAGCAGCGCGTTAAGTGTCGAGCTTCTGAACGTTGTTAGTTCGCTCTCGTCCTGTGCGTGTTGTTTTCGTGCGTCATATGTGGGCGTAAGCAGCGCGCTGCACGTTTCGACCTGCTTGCCATTCGTCGCTTGACATTCCAATTTGTTGCTATCGCACTCATTGCTTCGCCTTGTGGCGAAACTGTGACTTTTTTCGTTTCTAAGTTGGCGTAATGCCTTAATTCTCTATTTCGATTAAATTTATCTTACTATAAGGGAAAAAGAAGCAAATTCATAACTCAGTTCTCTGCCCCTTAAGGCAGAATGTCCTTATTTTCCCAACTATTTATTTTTGACCTTTCTCTCTAGTTTTCTGCCACCAATACTCTAACCGTCTCTTACTTATTTCTATTGCGGGCGTATTCAGCTCTCCATTGTCGTCCCTAAAACCCAAGGCTTCATGTAGGCTATAGTCCAAGAGTACACCTCTGTGTATATCTCCAAATTCAATCAGAACATGCTCCGTCGTTTCCTTATGTTGCCCACAGCATATTACCACACGCCCTCCTTTCTTTTCATTTTTATGTTACGGTCCCTATACACGTGTTACTGCTGCCTTGCGCAAACCGCGCCGAATGACTAGGAACCATCTAGATAACTTTAGAACCTTCCGATGAGATTACGCGCAAAACGCGAACATTACACCTTCTTCTGGAACTTACGTAGCCGCTAGCGATAACGGTGGAATATTCGATGACACATGTATAAATGCCGACGCGCTTCTCCACTTGTCAGTTTTAATCGACGGCCGACGCTCTGTTCGCCGCTATCATTGTACGGTGTGTTTTGCTGTAGTTTGAGTTTCCAATTTCTCGGCCAAAAGTTTGGCCAAATAAAGGGTTTCATTTTTTCTCTGCCTTTGCCAACGTCACGCGACATCTGGTGGAGGTGCTTCCTGGTCCATGTGCCGAACGCCCCCCTCCAGCCGTGAGCCAAGCCCGTGCCGTCAAGGAGACATCGACGCCAACGTTGAGCAGCGAGCCAGCCGCAGGCAGCAAGGTCTCCCACCAGAATACAGACCCACCCGACAAGATCCAGACCACAACGACGAAGACGACAGCCACAATAACGGCCGCTGTATCGCCTACCACGGTCGTCATGCATCGACCCATGGAGTCCCGCCGACTTTCCGCGGATCACCACGTTCACGCGGGGAACGCGTTTCACCAGGTGCTGTAAAAGCGTTAGGAAGAACAAGGCTACCGAAAATGAGAGTTAGCCAATGAGATTCGTCGGTGGCGCTTCAATGGTTGTCGGTACTTAAGAAATAAGAGGGCCAAATCTAGGGATTTTACTCAGGAAGACGCCAGCGCGGCGTTTGGAAAGGGGTCTTTTTGTGTTTCATTTCGAATTCCTTGTTTTGTTGATATATTTCTGTTTTCATTATGCCTGTAGGAAACATTAAATCTGCATCTGGAAGAAAGCTCTCGTCTTCGTTGTTGATGAGTTCCCCCT